>BQNB010195202.1:0-11386 GCA_026074375.1 Tanacetum coccineum | reverse complement strand
CAATTAATTATTTAAATAATATCTTTTATTTAAGTTTTATTATAAAAGATGTTTAAAAATTATATTTTCTCTTTTGAAAACCAAATTCAAATTTTAAACAAAATCCAAATCTAATACCGTCTACAAAGAGGACACATGTCAAAAAAAATTACAGAGTCGCACAGTTGATCAGTCGCACTGATACATTTCGGGAATTGGCTTTTTCTTCAGCTAGAAATTCAACCATGATTTATAATTGTCTTTTAATTTAAACCTATATGTTAGAATTTTTTTATTTATACTACAGATGATGTTAATATGGTGTTGCGGGAAAGCTACGGGAAACCCAAACGAACACATACAACGAACACATACATTTAAAGTGTTTCTTACACGTAGAATCACCATTTTATGTTTTTGATCTAGTTTTCTAATTTGCACAGACAACCACTTAATATTACAAAAGTGATATGTAGTTTTTTATTACTATTTATTTATTTATTTATAAATAATATCATCCTTCTATTACTGTACTGGTTTTTGAATTTACTTCAACCGAAAATCTTCACCATTCTTATAGTAATCGTTAAGCAAAGTGTGCAACCGAAAAATTGCTCATCGGAAAATGTTATATCAAAAGACATTTACTCATAAAGAAAATTTTAGTTACAAGACACAGATAAGTCACTAATAAAAACTAATGATAAATTAAACTTTTTAAGTTATACTCAAAGGTCCTTCGTGGCAAAAGGGTTTATGTTAGCATCTAAATGCGTGAGTTTCAAGTTAAATTTTGAGTATGTCCATACAATCTTTAAAGTGGTCACTCGGCTCTACCTAAAAATGAAAGATTTTACCTTAATTTTAAAGTGTGTTGGTAATATACCCAAACAACGTGAATTAGACAACCAAAAGCTCAAAGATTATGTTAAAGAGCATTACCATTTGGTGTTATAAGAGTCAGACTAATGAAGTAAAGGACGTGCAAAAGTGAAGATCGTTAATACTTACTTCTCAATAAACAACATTCGATAGTAGTGAAGGTTTGGTAGAGCATTGCATTTTATCTATACTTCTATACTACTATATAAAGTATTTATAATGTGGGACAAACCATAAAAAATTAAGTATAAAGGAGTGCAATCTTGACCATCCATCTCATTTTAGAATCACATCAAAAGTGACGTGTCACGATTTGATTAAAAAATCCCTATATTTCAATGAAATATTTTTATCAATTTAAATTTATTAGATCTAATTTCCACCTATAATTTTTTTAAATTTGTACTATTTTAATTCAACATACTTCGGTTTATATTTATAATGTTTTTTTGTCTTTTAATTTTTTAATTGGTTTAATTTATGTTTATTTATGTTATTTTTTAAACAACTTTAACCTTAATTAAAATATAAACTTGACACGTTAAAACTATATACTTTCGCAGAGTGCGTTGTTCTCTTATACATGCGAAAAGATGATGTTAATATGGATGTTTGCGGAACGCTACTACGGGAAACCCTAACGAACACATACACAAAGAACACAATACATTAAAGTTTGGTGGAAACGAAATACTAGGCGGGTAGGAAATTACATAAAGAGATTGAGTTAGTAAATTTTCAATTACCTGCGCTGCTATGCGCGGGAAACCAACTAGTTTATTAGAGAGAAAGTTGGGCACGACACATCCCTGTCGCCACTTGACTTCAAGGCTTTATGTCACGATACGGAACTTAAGCAGTTTTATTATGGGGCAGACGAAACCACAATGTATATGACTAAAAAAGAAATACAAGAAATGCGCGATAACTCACAAAATAGTTTAAGATCCAAAAAGCGATACACTCAAAATATTGATAAAAGAAGCAAAAGATACAAATGACACGTAATCAAAGTTACAGTTCGGGCTCGACGACCTTTAAGACTTTAAATTCTTCAATTACGGATTCAAAGTCGATTTTTATCAACTTCTTTTTCAATGTAAACCACCAAATTATCTGCTAGAGAGTCATGACATATTATTGCGAAGTCTATTCTTACGAATAGAGAGAGAGGTTTTTAGTTGTTTCTTGTTTGGTAATAAAAAAAAAATGCCTTATGGATATATTTTCAATAAACCATATGACGATTTGGTTTCCAGGGGGATAATGTAATTGTTTTTTATATATCTAAATGGTAGAAAATTGATAGTTAGAAGCATAACTTTTGGGGAGCCACAACGAACACATACATTTAAAGTGTTGTGAAACGAAATTACTAAGCGGGTAGGAAATTACGTAAAGAGTTGAGTTAGTAAATTTTTTATTACCGCCGCTATGCGCGGGTAACCAACTAGTTTTGCATAAGACATTTACCAACTTAATAGTCAGTTGGCTCACAAAAGGTTTGATTTGTTGTTTCGAACATATTAATCTTGTTGGTTTTAACGAGCATATTAATAATAAAGTTGTTAACATCATGGAACACGTGTTAACCGGGAGTTTAGAACTCCAAAATTTTTAAAGTATGATATTGTGATATGATACTATGTCATTTTTACATGTTCTGTGGTATTCTCTTAATACTATGGATGTATCGGCTGGTTTTGGTAAGATAAACAATTCCATCAAATAGAAAGTGATATTTTGGATTTATACATTAAATATTTTAATGTGTTGTATACTGGTTTTTCAAAATTTAAATACTAGTTGTGTAAATTTCCAATCATAAATATTTCAAAATAGTTAATCATTGTATATTTCTTGCTGTTAAGGTTAAAGGAACGTAGTACATTGAACATAAGTATTCCAGATTGCATGCTTTCTTTAATAACAAAAACAATGACATCTCTAGTGTGATTATTTGTATATGTTCGTGGGGTTTGTCTTTTCTTTTCTTTTTTTATTTCTGCCAAATTTCTGAGTCTTTAATTTTGAAAACGATGGGAAAGAGTAAGGGGATTATTGCTCCCAAATTTTATGGTTTATTACATAGCACCTTTTCATATACATGATGTTATAAGTGGATTAATGCTTTGTTTATCTAAAAAAAGCGGTAGTGTTGGTAAGCTGTTAACATGTATCAGGTGTTGCTTTCTATATACACAAACAAAACGTACAAAGTTACAACATATTCCTTATTACTATAACATGCTTGTAGGTGCAACAGTATTGTTATTTTTCTTTCTAGGACCATGATCGAGTACTAAGAGGTTCTGTTTTCTACTGTGGACCTATTGTGACGTAAACTTTTTATGAAAAGATAGGTAAATTCTGTTGAATTAGCATTTAACGAAACTAATTTCTATGCAAACAGAGGTGGAAAACAGAGGCCATTGAGAAATGTGATGTTATGGTGTACACAAAAATTTTCCTCAAATTTCCAACTAAATTTTGGCCTTGTGGTTCTGGAAAAGAGTTCTTCATATATGCCCATGAAAGACGAGGCTACTACACATTTTGGCAGGTTTGTTTAACGTAATAATTCTGTTTGATGCTTATTTAGAACTGAATATATTATTATGATAATTGATCACAATTTATTTGAGAAAATGTTAGACAACAGATTAAAATTTTGAAATTAGTTAGATTCCAGTAGAGTCACCGAGATGATTTCATGACTTATGCTAAATTCTCATATAATTAATTACTAGGGAATACAGTATGTCAAGGTTGTCACACTTTCTTTCATATATAAAAATGTGATGTTATTTGACTTACTCGTTTTGGCTCCTTCATTCTCTTGATTCTCAGCGGGTTTTCTTTTACTTACTTGCTCCCCGTATAATATGTCTGTTTTCAAACAATTCATCTTGTAAACTAACATGTGATATATCTGGTGGATTATTACGCTTTTAAAATTTTAATCGAACGCACTGCATATTATCTATATGATCACATGTTAGTTTGTGTGCTTATGTGAATATATTTCTTTCTAACAATTTTCAACTATACCCTTATCGTTTGTTTCGTGAAGATGTTGGATATGCTCCCTTATATGCTGACATTTTTTGTCAATCTAGACAAAGCTTGACCTACCAACGACATATGTTATGAAGTAGCAATGAAAATTTAAAACTATATGATAGTCTTTCTTCTAAGTTCAAAAAAAATATGATAGTCTTTCTTCCAAAAGAGATGGTTTCTAATAAGTCTATCCTTACAGCACATGGAGAATGCATACCCGGGGTCAAATATTCTTGTTGTAACATTGACAAATGGAGAATCCAAGCGAATTGAGTCTCAATCAGATCAAGAAACAATGATAGAAGCAATGGAAGTGCTCAGGAACATGTTTGGACCTGACATTCCTGAAGCTACAGACATACTTGTGCCACGTTGGTGGAACAATCGCTTCCAGCGTGGCAGTTACAGCAACTACCCAATCTATGATAATTCTCAAATGGTTGAAAACATTAAGGTGATCATCCTGTCCTATTTGTAATTTTAGTCATTATTGGTGAAAATTCTAACCCATGTACACAATGAGTTGATTTGCGGGTTGGCCCAACCAACCCACTTTGACCTGCACCAAATCTACATATTTTGGTCCATTATCCAAACTGCTCGAGCCATCCATTTTGTCACCTCCGCTCTAATATCATAAACTATAGGTTGATCTTTCAGGAAGATAACATTTGACTTAATATCAAATGCCCAGCAAAGATGGCACTAACGTCATTGTTTTTATCATATACTGTTAGGCTCCTGTAGGACGGATATTTTTCACCGGAGAACATACCAGCGAAAAGTTTAATGGTTATGTGCATGGTGGGTACTTGTCTGGTAAGAGGTCATCACTCTTATATATTTTAAATATTGTTTCAAGTCTTCCTATAGTATCTAAAAATGCCGCATCACGTTCAAAGCTAAAAAGTTGGCATGTTTGACTTTCTAAACCGTTTTAATGGTAACGCTATGGACAGGTATAGACACGGGAGAAGCTTTGTTGGAAGACATGAAGACTGAGAATGATAGAGAAACTAATAATGAATCTATTTTACAACCGCTGCTAGCACTAACGTTGTCACAAACAGACTCAGTAGCTGGTGTCCGAAATTGTGATATTCATACACAGCTTTTTCATAGTAATAACAAAAGGGGTCTCCCTGAGGCAATCTTATGACTACGAAACTACCAGTACAAGATAAATAACAAAACTTATGTTGTGAAACAGACGACTTAATGCTCCAAACATGATCAGTTGCAGGAAATTGTGACGACGAGCTAACTATTAATTGACACATGGAGGAGTAAATAGTGATTATTGAGCAGGGTAGGACTTTTAGGAGTAGATAAATTGTGAGGTCCTAATTAATTTTTAGTTGATACCATAAAGAAACTCTTGCACATCAAAATTGCTTGGTTCTATCATTAGATTATTCAATCAGTTAGACAAATAATTTGTATGTGTGTGTTATCATTGTTCGCGCGTGTTCTGAATTATGAGGTAACCGGAACAGACTTTGAATCATCCCTATGAAGCAGGATTTAAAATTCGGCTACTATGTATATATAGGACTAGGACCAGTACAAGTTATGTTTTATGGTTATATATACTTGCATTGTCAAAAACCGTCAATAGAATGTGAGAAATGTGAGTCCCTTGAAGCACTAAATTGCCTGCGTCTGTTTGTGACATATATTGGTAATGTCACAAGTAGGTTTTGTTTCATAGTGTTTTTTTTATCTCATAGTTTACCGTTTAGATTAATACTTTGGGAACTCATGTGAAAGTCTTAGTTGTGTGCTACCAGTAATTGTCACAATGCTTTTGCTGATTTCAACGTAATCATGCTATCCCATCACATTGGTCTTGAGGTGTTACACGTAGCTAGGCTTGCGTGAGCCGTACGGTCAGAAGCATTCTCGTGACTAAGAATAGATTGGCTAAAAACATGGTCGTGCGATGACCATATTAATCAGCACTATATAAATTCAGTGCGTATTGCAATTATTTTTCTTTGGTATTTTGTATGTCTGCGCAACAGGTTGGTAACATATTCCAAAAGAGCTCTAGTCAGGTTGTCATTGTAGTTAAAAGACAACTGCATATATAATCAAATGAATGTGAGTGATGTTTGTTTCGTTTCGATGCCAAGAATAATTAAAGGAATTTTAGTTGGCGCTTTTCTTCTTGGTGGTACTGCAATATATACAAGATATGGTAACTACAATGTATTCTTAGAGACACCCTCGTCTATGCGAGAGGCGGACTGACGTTGAAACTGTATTTAAGTCCTGCATGCATGTAATAGTCCAAAGAGATGTCAACTTCCTATTTATGTCAATGTTAGTACAATTTGTGTTATGGGTTTGAATTAGATCTGGATCGCTTGTTGGGCCGAGCCAACAAGCTGTAAATGGGTTAGGTCTAGTACTAAATCAAGTGATTTGGATAGTTTCCTGCACAAATAAAGATAAACCATTAGTCTTACCGTGGGGACGGACCCCACGATTAGACTCCGGCTTGAGAGTAAGAGATCATGTTGTCAGATGTATGTATGTCAGAGTGAGAATAATGTGTGTATGAATGTGAGTCAGAAAAGTGTACCTTGTGGGGTGTCATAATAACCCTATTTATAGGTGAGCCAAATATTAGGTTTTCCTAGTATTTCGCTCATTTATGTTATTAGGCCGAAGTAGGACCCTTGTTAGATAAGGATCCGCTTGTAATCGTGACTTGCGGACGCTAATTCCCTTCCGCGGACGCTTGTTGGTCTGCGGAGGGTTTGTCACGTCCGACTTGCTTCTTTCGAGCCATGCCAATATGGAATTGGGCTTAGTTCTGGCCCATTATGCTTTTTGTTGCTTTTACTTGCTTGGTTGGGTTTGGGACCCATTGTGATAATACGGTTCGGGCCCAGGGGCCTGGTATACCTATTATACGTCATCAAGTCCTCCCAGTCTAGTATGCCTATTGCGTGCGATATTGTTGCGTGAGGTAGGTTTTGCTAGACTCAGGTTCCGGTATCCCTCTGTGCCTTTTTCGTCTTCCGTGGTTGCTTATATTTCCGTGACGTTTCTTTTTATTGGTAGGTGAGACGTGGCTGACGTGGTTCATTTGTGGTCTTTCATATTCTGACTGATTTGACTGGTTAGTCCAACTACTTAACTGTCATCATTATTTTTTACTTTCAATCTTGACCGTTGGCTCGGAGGTCATGGCCACGTGGGTGTATTTGAAGAAACGTTGTATTTACTACACCGAGAGTATAAATACTCGGTGTGGTTTTCACTGTTTCCTTTTCCATCTTCTCCAACTAAAATCGCAATTGTTAAAAAATTCTTGAAGCTTTTTCCAATCTGTATCCTTTGTGCCCTACTTTGAAGAACTTTTAGACTTTCAGGTTAGGCCCCAATCTTTGTTTTCTTTTTATCATGGGCAGTATTACAGATATAAAATCTGCCCTTACTGAAAAGGCTCTGCGAATTTTTTGTGAAATGTACTATATTCCTGATGAGGTTCATCCACAGTTACCTAACCTTGATCAAACGATTCATGAAATACCCACTGGCATATGACAACTTCATGGGTCAACTTGAGAAGTTCCAGGATGACCGGATAAAGGAGATGAATGAAAAATTTAATAAGCTGGATACCGATCTTGTTGAACTTGCCCTTCACTTGGAGGAGAGGTTTAACCCGCATCTTCTGACTACCATCTCTGGGCGTCGATGGCTTCTTACTCATGGCTTAGAGCTTGCTATCGCCAAATGCTTGAACTCTACTGAATATCTTTCCTCTCTTGTAGCGGCGATTGGTAAGGCTATTGAGAAGGGTATACAGGAACACTAGGTCTCCTGGTTTAAAACTTACACTTTGGACTTTTGAGTTGTAGTACCTTTCCATCTTTGATTTGCTTTTTTGCTTCTCGTATCGTTGCCTATTCTTTTTGTTCCCCCAGTAGGTCAAGGTTGATTTCCAGAACTTCCTTATTTTCTTCTAAGTTTACTTCCGTTGTCCTTAGTGTAGGAATGTCGATCTTTGCTGAGATGACAACTTTCGTTCCGTATGTTAACGAGAACAGGGTGTCTCCGTTGCTGGATTTTATCATTGTGCGGTGTGCCCATAGGACATGAGAAAGTTCTTCCATCCAGTTTTTGCTCCTTCCGTCCAATCTAGCCTTTATTCCTTCCCTAAGACTATGGTTTGCCCTTTCCACTAGGCCATTAGTTTGCGGGTGCTTAACAGAAGCGAAATATTGGCGGATGCATAGTTTCTCGCACCAATCCTTAAATGGATTGTCTTGGAACTGCTTTCTGTTATCTGAGATGATTTCCCCTGGGAGTCCAAATCTACAAACAATGTTTTCCCACACGAATTTTTTGATCTGGCTTCCAATAATGGTTGCAACCGGCTTGGCTTTGATCCACTTTGTGAAGTAGTTGATAGCTACTATCAAGAATTTGACCTTTTCGGGTCCTTCCGGAAAAGGTCCGGCGATGTCAATACCCTACTTGTAGAACGGCCACGAAGATGTGATTGGGCTTAACTTTTGTTGAGGGTTCCTTGGGACAGGCTTGTGAACTTGGCAGTCTTGACATGCTTGAATTAACTTTCTTGCGTCCTCGTGCATGGTTGGCCAGTAATAACCAATCCGCAAGGCCTTTGCCACGACGGATCGTGTGCCTGCGTGCATGCTGCAAGATCCCTCATGTATCTCTCTTAGAACATAGTTGGCCTGGAGTGGTCCTACGCAGCGTAGCCATGGTCTGAGGAAGGATTTTTTTATAGAGTATCCCGTTTATTATGGAGAACCGCCGCGACTTACGTTTTGTTGCTCTTGCTTTTTTCCCTTCTGCTAGAAGTGTTCCGTCCGAGAGGTATTTAAAAATAGGGGTCATCCACGTATCTCCTTCCTCTTCCACTACTGCCAAAACTTCCGCTGTACTTATGGATTTTTCCTTCAGTTCTTCCACCAGCACTTGCTTACTCAAATGTGCAAAACTTGTTGATGCTATCTTACTTAACGCATCTGCCTTCTTGTTTTCATTTCTCGGAACCTGTTTTATTGAGAACGCTTTGAAGCTGCTAGTGAGCGTTTTTACCTTCTCCAAGTATCGAATCATGTCGGTTTCTTTTGCAACATACGTTCCGTTCACTTGATTGGCCACCAATCGTGAGTCAACATTTGCCTGGAGGTTTTCTACACCCATTTGCTCCGCTATCTTTAATCCAGCGATCAAAGCTTCATATTCTGCTTCGTTATTTGTTGCATCAAACCTGAACCTTAGAGCATAGGTGAACTCCATCCCTTCTGGATTGGTGAGTATCAGTCTTGCCCCAAAGCCATCTGCACAGGAGGATCCGTCCGTGAACAGTGTTCATGGGTCTGGGAGTTCTTCTGCGTCCTTTATGAGCGTATCTTCTAAGTTTTCCTATGGACGTTCCACTATAAAGTCCACTAGGATTTGTCCCTTGACCGATGTTCTTGGCCGATACTGGATGTCACGTTCTTCTAGCTCAAAGCTCTACTTGAGCAGTCTTCCCGTAATCTTCAAGTTTGATAGCATCTGCTTTATTGGCTGATCTGTGATTACAATGACTGTATGTGCCTGGAAGTATCTTTTTAGTCGCTTGCTAGCACTTACTAGAGCGAGTACTAGCTTTTCCATTGGAGTGTAATTGATTTCTGGACCTCGCAGTGCTCAGTTGACGAAATAAATGGGTATTTGCTTCCCGTCCCTCTCCGTCATCAGGACGACACTGATGGCCTCTATTGCTGCTGCCAGGTAGATGATTAATTCTTCTTTCTCTTGTGGCGCGGCAATCATAAGCAATTCTTCTATCGACTTTTTCATTTGCTGGAAGGCCGTTTCTGCTTCTGTGGTCCATTGGAAGTCACTTTTCTTAGTGCATTTTTTTAGAGTTTTAAAGAAAGGTAGTAACCTTTCGGCCGATTTGGATAGAAACCTGTTGAGACTTGCCAATTTTCCATTTAGTCTTTGCACGTCCTACAAACACTTTGGAGATAGAAAACTGAGAACTGCTTCTACTTTATCCGGACACACCATTAATCCGTCGGAGTTCACTTTGTAACTTAGAAATACGCCTTCCTTCATCCCGAAGGTGCATTTTTTCGGGTTTAACTTTATTTTTATTTTTCTAAGGGTTCTGAATGTTTCTTCCACATCCCGGATTACTTCTTATTCCGTGCAACTTTTGATAACTAAGTCATCCACATAGGCTTCCAAGTTCCGACCAATTTGCTTTTGGAAAGCTTTATCCACTGGACGTTGATAGGTTGCGCCGGCATTTTTCAATCCAAACGACATTTTCGAGTAGTAAAATATTCCTTGGCTTGTGATAAACGCTGTCTTTTCCTCGTCTTCCTTTGCCATTTTTATTTGATGGTATCCCTTGTATGCGTCCAGAAAGCATTTCAAAGGGCATCCGCAGAGGGATTCCACCTTCCAGTCTATTTCCGGTAGCGTATAGCCATCTTTTGGACATACTTTATTCAAGTCTTTGAAATCTACATACATTCTCCAGCAATTGTCATGTTTTTTCACCATTACTGTGTTAGACAGCCAACTGTGATAGTGGACTTCATTCATGATACTGGCATTTACTAGCTTTTCCACCTCTTCACATATTGCCTTATTTCTCTCAGGTGCTTGCCCCCTTTTCTTTAGTCTGACGGGAAAACATCCCTCATGGACGTTCAACCTGTGTTCCGCCATGTGACGCGGAACCCCGGTCATATCTGCTGGTTTCCAGGCGAAGATATCCAGGTTTTGCCTTAGTAAACCGCACAGCTTCTTTCGGCCTTCTTCAATTAAGGTAGAACCTATTGCTATAGTTTGTTCAGGATATTCTGGATGAATTGCTACTTTAATCTTTTCTTCTGTGACCTGGTCAAGCATAGGCTGCTGCGTTCTGGACCCTGAGATCATTGCGCACTCTAGCGGTATGATCCTGCTACTCCGCAGTGTGACCGTTCCGCCTGTCACTGGGAACTTCAACATTCTGTGGGCTGTAGACGGGATTGATTTGATTTTCCTTACACATGGCCTTCCTATTATTCCTTTGTATAGAGAATGTGATCTTACAACCATGAAGTTCATCCATGCGGAAGTTGAGTGTTCCTCGTCGCTTATTTTTACGAGCAGCGATACTTGCCCCAGCGGCCATATTATTTCTCCACTAAACCCGACCAAGTATGTAGTTTTGGGAACCATTTGGTTTCTGATTTCCTGGCGGAGTTGGTTGAAACAGTGTTCATACAGAATTTCTGAAGAGGCACCCCCGTCCACAGGCATGCAGTGGATAAGGTGTCCTCCTACCTCAGCTTCAATAACCATGGGCCCTTCCATTCCATCTTCTTCCCCTAAGGGCGGGAATGAGATCTGTAACACCCCCAAATTGGGTCGCAGCGGAATAAGGGTCCGGGGCGTGTTACTTCAAGATCAACAGCACAAGATA
>BQNB010195200.1:0-11386 GCA_026074375.1 Tanacetum coccineum | reverse complement strand
TGCCAACTCCTCGTTTATACTTTGCAAATCTTGAACAAGTTTGCTAAGAAATTCTTGTACCTCCTCGGATTGAGCATGCTTAACATCAAAAAATTTGTCCCAAGCTTCCGTTAAAACCTTCGGTGTTTCCCTAAAATAAATACGATCAAACTTTTTTTTTTAAATTTTGTATTGATTCCATTAGGTCTTCTCGGGCATGCAACATTTTCGCACTTGTTTCTTGACGAGGTTGATAAATGACGGGAAACTGCGGGGGTTGGGATTGGTCAAAACCAAAAGAATTAGGGTTGTAAAAATTTTGATTCATTAGTTGACATTCAAAAGTCGCATGAGGACCCCCGCAGTTTTCACAACAAAGATATTGTTGTGGAAAAGTTGGTAAAGTTTGTGGAAAAGTATCAAAGTTTTGATTGAAACACGGGTCCGAATTGTAGACAAAAGGGACCTGAGGCGGACAATCGTAACCATAGTGAGCATCGTTCCCACATAACTCACAAAAATACGTATCGTACTGGGGTTGTGGAGGGTGGTAAGAAAAATCAGGAGGATTATCGAAAGAATTCGGATTTAAATCATAAATTTATGAATTTCCGTCTCTTGAGTTGCAAAACAAACAAAATCCACCCTTTAACGGGCCTTCACACCCGCAACAAGACTGGCTTTCCATCTCCATAAGTGCAATTTAAACAAATTCCGTTAATAAGATTAACACCACACTGTTGGCATGGATAACAATAAAAGCCAATACACGGTTGTCCACACCCCATACACTCGCTTTGTTCGAATGACGTCATTAGAATTAAACAAATTAAAGGATAAGAGAAAGAATTAAACGGAGTTTTAGGTTACGGAGAATATTTTTGGATTTTTGAGATTTTTAAGAAACATATTTTATTAACGGACAAAATGAGATTGAATAACTTAAACCAATAATCAACTTGCTTCACGGTAGCTCTCTTAAAGAAAAACGCACAAAGGAGCGGAGGAGCAGGAAAGCGTGAAGCTATTAAAAACCTTCTCTTTTCGGGTCGTAGTTCATCAGAACAACCCTCCTTATACCCCTCTTATAGTTTGTTAATCAATTAAAGGTGAGCCGTACTTCACAAGTGACACAAAGGCAAGTTTTGAATCTTTTGTTTGGGAACTTATTATGATAATGCTCAAGTTGAGATCATTATATTGATGATGATTTTTATTATTTACAGATAATGTTTTTATGTTTTTTATTTTTCTTGTTTTTATATACTAATAAAAGAAAATGAAAAATATTTTTATATTTTTATAAAGAAAATAACTTCACAAGGAAGGATCTTCAAAGCACTAATTGTCAAACGTTGAAACGACAATCGTATACACTCCTCCCCGGCAGCGGCGCCAAAATGATAACCGCCTTTTTAGGGGTAATTATATATCAAATAGTAGTGTAATTTTAATCAAAATATATAACCCGCGAGTCAACCTAGTCAACCTTTTAGGAAAAAGGTCAACAAACTCACGGGTACAATATAAATGATTCCGGGCAAGTGTTACCTGGGTCGTTCTCCCAACGAGGCGTGAAATTGACGGTTACATTTTTAGTTTGACTTTTGGATGCTTGAATGCAAGAAGGATTAGGTTTTGGATTCTAAATCTACGGGAAAACATAAAAAGGCACGGGAATTAATTCCTAAACTACGGAAAAGCAATATAATAACCTAAATTATCTATTGTTTAATCCTAATAATGATTATTTTACTTTTTATTAATCCCTGAGTGACCCTAAATTCAAGAGCAAAGAAAATAAACAAAAATCGAAAGAATTTAAAGTTAAAGAACGCTGGGAAGAAAAGAAAACGGGATATCTAAATACCGTTCTTTAAAAAAACGTAAAATTCTTAAAATTTTAACCCTACGAATGCAAAATCTAATTTTCCCTAGGTTCCTAATTGATAAAGAAAATTTAATAAATATTTTTTTTTTGATTTTTATTTATTTAATATGATTTTTTAACAAATAGATTTAATGAATATATAAAATGATTAAAAATAGTAAACTAATTGAGAAAAATCTGAAAAAATCATGAAAGTTATTAAAACTATTTGAAATCTATAGAATAATAAATGTTGTCCCCGGCAGCTTATTTGAATAAGCTGGAAAATAGCTGAAAATTGGGCTGAAAGGCTTTAAAGGGCTTAAAGTAAATGAGTATATAATTAAATGGTGAGTAGGATAAAAGCTAAGCCACCAACATGGTGCCAATTGGTTAGTGAATGTGTTGCTTGGGACGAGTGTATGTAAAGGGGGAGGTCATGGGTTCGACCCCCATGCCTCTTTTTTTTATGAAACATTTTTTTTTCTTTTTTTTCGAACTTATAAAACAGACCAAAAGAAGCAAATTTTAAAAAAATGATTTTTTGTGAATCTTAAAAATAAGCTGGTAAATAAGCAAAGAAAAAGCTGGCAGACTTGGCCCTTTTTAACACTAAGTCATACAAAGGCCTAAACTGCTTGGCTTTTGGGACAAATAAGCTAAAAGAAAGTCAAATAAGCTAAGATAGATAAAATGCTACACCTAATAAGCCTTAATGAACAAGAATAAGAAAAGAAATCAAGCTGGAAGGTCTTAAAAGCAAATATAGTGACTAAGCTATAAAGGCCATACCAAAATGCATATGGACAACTTTTAGGCTTTTTTTTAAGCCCTTTTTAAAGGATATGATGGCTTAAAGGCCTATAACTAGATGAAGTTTACCCTATAAGCTACCAAAATCAGCAAAAAAAAAGAGTTTGAAACACTTATAAGCCAAGAAAAATGCTTGAGAAAATGGGTACTCACACAGATTTCTTACTTTTTTGGTTTTTCTTTAAAAGACAAAGTGTTTAATGCAGACCTAAAATTTAGCTACTAAATGATGTCAAAACTTGAAAATAAGCTGAAACAGATATAGATTGACAGCCAAAGAGCTAATTATCTTAAATTCAGACTCTAAAAACTACTTTTACTTATTTAATTTTTAGATTAAAAAATGGACTTTTTATACCTTAAAAATGACTTGACAGATATGACTTTAGAACACAAAAGGCAATTGCACACTTACACTAACTCACAATACTGCATTTAAGGTTCAAAAACAGGCATGAAAATAGCAACAACAAGCACTTGATCTAATCCTAATCATATAGCTGATATAACACAATAGAAAACCACAGATCAAAACTTTGATTTCACAAAACCTTAAAACAGATTTTTAAGCCTTAAAAACTTATAAAAACTGACTAAAAAGCTAAATTAAAGCCTGGCAAAGGTGACTAAGTGACCCAAACACTTTTCTTACTAATTTTTATCCATTTTAGACCCTGCAGAAATTTAGTCAGACTTGTAGAGGTCATAACTCGGTCATAAAAGATCAAATAAATAATTTACAACATACTTGAGATAACCTCGAAGAGTCTACTTTCCAGAAAAGTCGACCTCATGAGTTTTTATGGTCGGGAAGTGGGTCAAATGGTCATTACAAAATCAGTGTGTAAAACAGTGACAAATTTCAGTTTTGGTTTTTATTTTTCTAAAAATACTTAGACATTGAGTTAGAGGCTCTAAGTCACGTGGAAGTTAGTTCATATATTGGGTATGTTCCCTGAATTTTTGCTAAGGTCATAGTGAGGTCTAAGTTGGTTAACCAATGTCATACTTTTAGAATGTCATATTCTGGACGAATTCTAAACACTTTGGGTTAATGAATTTCTAAGGGGTATTTGTAAAAGGGTAATGGCTTTGGGAGAGCAGAAGGTATACTGCTTGGGCTACCAGGTTCGACAACAGAAAGGTGTCTTAAGTTTTTGAGTTGTCGAGGATTATCGACTCGGGTTCAAGAAAGCTTAAGGGTACGTTGTTGGTGTGTTTGGGTTTGTCGGGTTTTTAGACATAGAACATACTAGGTTTATTGGTTTTCAGTTTGACGATCAAGGTTCAAGAAAGCAAGGTTTTTTTTATCAAGAGTTATTTTCTTGGATTGAATTCGACGCAAGGTTACTTTGAGGTTTCAGGTTAAAGCTTCAAAAGGTGGCGAGGGTTTGCTCTTGGTTACACCACAAGGTCTGTGATAGAAGGATTCTTGAAGGTTTCAGCTTTGTTCGGTTTTGATGAAGGGTTTAAAACTAATCTTCAAGGCTGTCATTTTTTTTTGCTAAAGGTTGTATTAGCAAAGGGTTCTTGACAACAGGAAGATACTTGAAAAAGGTTTTTGATTTTGTGAAGGTTATTTCACAAAGGTTATCGATATTTTTTGGATTCTTGGTTATTGACTTTGAAGGGTATGTTAGCACATAAGATTTTTGTATTTTCGAGTTGTCAAGGTTGTCGACACTAGGTAACGAAAGTTCAAGGTTTGTTGGTTTTTTGGTAATTGAAGATTGACAAAGGTCTCTCTAGTGTCGTTTCAGATTTTCTACGGGATATCGATGAAGAAGAAAGAACCAGGTTATTGTTTGTGTCTTGTTGCATGCATGTAAATTCTTAATTGTACATGCATGTGTACGTGAAGTAATTAAAGAACAAAGAAGGGTTTATCTTTTGCTTGCTATAATTAATTCTAAGAGGTTCATTATTATTTAAGAGTTTTGTCGATTAAGAGCAATGTTTTTTTACACACGGTGACTTTGTTTAGTTCGGTGTTGTGAGGTTTATATCACAAGGTTATCAGTATAAACAAAGGGTTTAAAGAACGATGACAGGGACTAAGTTTGACATTAAGAAATTTGATGGGAACAATGACTTCACGCTATGGGAGGTAAGGATGAAGGCTTTGCTGGAACAGCATGGATTAGCTGCAGCATTGAAGGAGTTACCTGCAGCCATAATAGCGGCATACGATAATGTCATTCAGAAAAAGGCTTTCAGCACACTCATTTTGTGTTTGGGTGATCGGGTCCTACGGGAGATTACCAAAGAGACGACTACAACGGGGATTTGGAAAAAGTTAGAGACTTTATACATGACAAAGTCTTTAGCTAACCGTTTGTACTTGAAAAAGAAGTTATATACTTTTCACATGCATCTGGGTAAGATTCAATATGAACATATCGATAAGTTTCATAAGCTGGTATGTGACTTAGCGGCTATAGATACTGCTATATCGGTTGAGGACCAGGCATTATTACTACTCACATCTTTACCATCATCTTACGATAATTTCGTGGAGACTTTGTTATATGGTCGGGATACTTTGAAGCTAGATGACGTGCTCGCGACACTTAATTCTAGGAAACTTCAGAAGATGACGAAAGCAAAGGATGATGGTGGTGAAGGGTTGTATATGAGGGGGATATTTGGTCAGAGAGATATGAAGCATGGTACAGATAGTGCATGGTCAAAGTCACAGGGAAGAAGCAGCAAACTCATGTGTTATATATGTCACTTTGAGGAACATTTGAAGAGGGATTGTCCCAGGTATAATCACAAGAAATCTCAAGGTTTTGTCAGGAATAAAGATCATGTATCCGGTTCTGGAGCTAATGAGTATGATAGTGCTGATGTTATGATGGCTATGAGTGTTGAAAAACCGTTGGACTGGATCATGGATTCAGGAGGCTCATACCATATAACATACATGAGAGATTACTTGGTTGATTTTGAAGAGTATGACGGTGGTAATGTACTGCTGGGTGATGGCAGGGAATGCCGTGTACGGGGGACGGGTAAGGTTCAAATACAAATGAGGGATGGGTCAGGTTTCGTGTTAGACAACGTCAAGTATGTTCCGGAATTAAGGTGAAACTTGATATCTCTAGGTACTCTGAGGGTATAAGGGATTCGCTGGTGGTACTATCAGGTTCAAGAAGGGATATTTGCGTATATACCCTGGACGGTCAGGCAGTGACTAGGAAGACATTGAAGGGTAGGAAGCAATTAGGAGAATATCAGACTGGGTGAAAGATCAAGACGGGTAATGTTCTTGATTCTTGTAATCAGAGTTCTATACAACAATGTACGAAGAGTGGGGTCGCCAAATATTTGGGTGTTGCAGGGATACAACAGCAGAATGGGTTGGTTAAAGAGACGAACGTGACACTCTTGGCTCAGGTACGTTGTTTCTGACTTAGTCTGGTCTGTCCAAGGTCTTTTGGGCAGAGGATACAACCATGTCTACATATCTAGTGAATATGTCACCATCATCAGCGATTGGATTTAAGACACCTATAGATATGTTAGGGTTTTTTTGGTTGGCTTGCTAGTATTAAGCAAGGGATGCTTGAACCGGTTAAGGTCAAGTGCATATTCCTGAGATACCGTAAAGGTATAGTGGGTAAAAAGCTTTGGAGGTTAGATGGCGTTACTTCAAAGGTAGTGCTTTACAGGAATATGGGTTTCAATGAAAGTGAGGAATACAAGAAAACTTTCATTGGTTCTGGTGTAGGTACAATTCAGTACAGGTGTTGCAAGGAGTTGAGATTGAGGTGGAACTGCAGGAGGATCATACATTTGAGGTGGAACCTCATGGGAATGTCGATCATGTAGCTGGTTAACAGGAAGTACAAACTCAAGATTTGATATACTATCATTTAGCACGTGATAGGGAGCAACACTCAACACATGAACTATTCAGCTATAGAGAAGACAGTAATGAGGCTGCTTTTGCAGTTGCTATAGTGAGAAGATTTATGCACATGAGTCATTGACTTTCAATAATACAGTTGCTTGTGAGGTGATTTCCAAGTGTAATACTGGATTGAAAGATGATATGGATGCTCGGTCAGATGTGTATGTGCTTAGCAACGGTTGCAAGAAATGCAGTGACGACAGCGATGTATATTACTGGGAGTATACACCAGGTATGTTCATGCATCTATTTCTCTATATAGATGATATGGTTTTTCTTGCGGATGCAAGGCTGAGATCTAGGCTACCAAGGGTTTGCTGGATAAAGCAAAGGGAAATGTACTTGGTATGGAGATCGTCAGGGATCAGAGTGGTAATACTCTAAGGGTGTCACAGTCCAGGTTTTACAACGGTAAGTTGGTATAGACTTTGTTGGAGGGACACTCCATACTGTCGTTGGAGGGTAGTCTATCAGGGGACTGTGATGTGAAAGAGAATGGTAAGTGGTCATGTATATATGCGGTTGGAAGCCAGGTGTATCAAGGGGTCTGCACGAGACCTGACATGGCATTGGTTGATGTGGGTATGTTGGATGGGTTTGATCATGAATTACAGATACACGTACAGGTTTTTAGTGGATTTTGACTACAACATGAGAAGATCTATCAATGTCATGAGTAGATCAATCACATGGTACGGGTTGATGATACAGGGATGTGCAGGAAGCATGGAAGCTATAATGTTGCACATGATGGCTTTTTTGACAACTAAAGCGGAGTACATGACACTTACGGAGGCTGCAAGGGAGACTGTTTGACTAAATGGACTCTTGATGGAGTGCAATGCTAAACGATGGTTACTAGCGGTTTTGCTACATGTGCCTTGACGAAGGTGGTCCCTGGTTCGAGGTACCAACACTCATTGAAGTTGTTGCGTATCGGAGAAGGCTAATATGATACTGAGGTGAAAATTGTTATATATTAGTATGTATATTAGACTTAGTATAAGGGTTAAACCGAAGGTTTAGCACTTTTTCTAGTCAAATTAGGAGATGTTAGGTGGTTCCAATGCTATATATATTGCAACATACATCTTGCTTTGGCTGAGCATATGTGGAGGTTCTCTTCTCCTTTGTAGCAGCCAAAAATTCTTTTAGAGTTGGTTTTCTTCCCCCCTCATCTATACAATAAAGATGTGAGGGGGGGGGGGGTCTTTGTACTGTTTTCTTTTCCAAGTTCTCAATATACTAATTGTTTGGGAGCAAGATTTGTAACACCCCTAAATCTGGGTTGCAGCGGAATATTGAATATCTGAGGGCGTTACTTCATAGATCAATAGCACAAGATATGAGAACGACCACTAAATGTGTCGTTTAAAAAAAGATGCATTGGATTAAACAAAATACTTGTTCATTACATAAGCTCATGGCTTCAAATTGTTCAACAATATAAGTAAGCTCGTGTCAATAAAGTCTCTCATGGGGTGTTCAAATGTGCGTTATGGCCATTTGGAATTATAAGAACAAGGTGGTGGTAAATGCTCACCGTGTTTTGGTTGTGAATACTATAAAGAAAGACATCTTCTTCTTCATTCAACGCATTACAAAAAACTTAAATCTCAACTCGCTATTCTTTATTTTTGCCGACGGATACAATAAACCACCAATACAAACACGGGCACCCTTTTAGATGGTTTCCCTTTAAGATGTTTAATTGGGCTAACAGCTAACTACCTACATAGTCACATGGGTCATTCATATGGGCTAAGAGCCCATGTGCTGGACAGACACATGGGCCAAGACTCACATACACGAGTTGGGACATTCAAAAATTTCAGTTTACAAATTTACAACACAACAACTATTGCCTATATAGAAAGATCCACCTTTGGCGCAACTGAATTAACTCCATGAACGAAACCGAACACACGAGGAATCATACCAACAAGCGATCTAATCCAGATCTTTGTTTGTCTCGATAAGGCATTATGAAGAAGAAATAGATTCTTTAACGTTGCCATAATAACTCCAAATATGAAGATCGCTAGAAAAATAATCCTTAAGATGTTTAATTGGGACATAACAGCTAGACTACCATCAATAGTCACATGGGTCATTCATATGGGCTAAGAGCCCATGTGCTGGACTGACACATGGGCCAAGACTCACATACACCAGTTGGGACATTCAAGAATTTCAGTTTACAAATTATATGTGTTTGCATTTACTGTTCATTTTAAGCACTGTAGCTACAGTGCTACAGTACTGGGCCAAAAAAAAAAGCCCAAAAAATTTAGCCCAAAAATTTGGGCCGGCTCAATTATTTTTTTTTTTTTAAATATTTGTTGGCACAAAATAGGGAGAAAAAAATTGTTACAAAAGTACCGACGCATTCAGATAAAAAAAATACCCGCAGGTTAGTATTTCCGAATTGAAATTGACTTAAACATTGTCATTTTACACCATGAGACCAAAAAAATAAATTCGCAAAAAAAAATAAAAAATAATAAAATAATAAAAAAATAAAATTTTAACGCCACACAACAACGCGTAAGACCATAAAAAGAAAAAACTACCATAAAACATGATACTGAAAGGAAACCAGCACTATTAATATGAGACCGACAAAATAACTCACAACAAAATTAAAGGGAAAAAAAAAGAATTAATGACACGCAACAACGCGCGAAATTACGTCCCCGCAGTAAGCGCAGGAAAAAATAAAACTTAACTATTTAAACATAAAAACACACTTGGCAAAAACAAAAATAAAAAATAAATAAATAAAAATAAAAAATTAACGCCCCGCAACAACGCGCGAAAAATTAACACCCGCAGCAACGCGCGGATATATTTGCTTGTTACTCTGTATATTACTCTATATATTAAAAGAGCGTGACGAGTCACGACAAAATTGGTATATTAAGTGAGCTTCAGGTAGTTCAAGTATGTGGCCTTTTATCTAAGCCCACCAAATAACAAAATAAGCCCAAACAAAAAAAATGGACAAAGGAGTTAAGGACATCAGCTCATTTATCTCCACTCCATCGCCAACCAAAGGGTGTTTTTTTTCCCTTGTCGTTGTCCGAAAGTCACAAGACGTTTTTTTTTTAATTATAGTTTTCGACCTTTTGACCAACTAATCTACGGAGTCGTTTAAAAAATGTGTAGTTTATCATGGTTTCCGCTCTTTAGGCTGACTAATCCACGGGGTTTGAACCCACCGCCACACAGACTCAAACCAGGTAAAGTCCTCCCATTTCGAGAGGTTGGCGTGGCCACTTCAGAGTTGTTTGCACCTAGCAGGAATCGAACTTGAGACCTCACACATTTTAGTGTGACACTTGCAAGTCCTTTAAATGTGTAGTTGTTTATGTAAGTTTGTGAAGGGCCAAAAAATTATAATAAAGTACAAAATATGATTTTTTTATCTTTCACGATTAATGACAACTTACACAAAGTAAAGAAGAATCCGCTGGGCTTCCGCTAATATACTCTATCTAACCAAAAACCCGTAATATTTTTAAAGCAAACATAATTATCTAAATACAACCTGAATGTCAAATATATAACACGAAGACGGCCAACTTCGGGAACAAAAAAATCGCACTTAAAAAAATACACGCCGCAGCAAAAAAGTTAGGGGTGAGCAGAAAAAACCGAAACCAAAACGAAAACCGAAATAACCGAACCGGAATAACCGACCGAAACTAGAAACCGATGGTTCGGTTTTTACTTTTTTAAAAACCGAAAAATTTCGGTTCGATTTCGGTTTTCGTCCAAAAACCAAACCGAACCGAACCATTCTTATAATTAATATAATATTAATAAATATATAATAATTCCAATTTTTAAAATATATATTTTAAGATTTATACATGTGTTTGTCATGTACGTGTGTTTACCTGACAATATATCGTTACATATATAACAATGATCATACTATGTGTATTTTCACTTGCATATGTGTGTGTCTCATTTATATGTGTATAATTGTAATTTGAGTAAACATTATTAGGCTCATATGGACAAAAAAAAGCATAACCAATTTTGTACGTAAAACAAGTTCATTAATATAAGTTAGCCCCAACCAAATATAAACGGTTTGAAACCGAAAAACCGAACCAAAAAACCGAAAAAACCGAACGGGACAAAACCGAGCGGTTTCGGGTTTTTGGTTTTATAAAAACCGAATATTTCGGTTTGGTTTCGGTTTTAGCCAAAAACCGACCCAAACCGAACCGTGTACACTCCTAAAAAAAGTTGCTCCGCCACAACGCGCGGGTTAATTCCACCTCATTTACAACACAACAACTATTGCCTTCAAATCTTAATCAATCGAAAACTCCTAAGTTAGACTTTATGGATTAACAGAGTAATAACTGAAATTTTCTTAAAGCATATAATACAAGTAAGCTATTATGAGATGGAAGGCATAACTGTTTTATTTAACGAAACAGCCAACAAGTTAAACAGCTTAAAAAAAAACAATCTCGATTCTTAGAAGGAGCAGAGCGACCGTTGCACCTAGCTCAATTCGTTTCTTGCGCGTGATTTTACTTGTTGGTCCTTGGTAATTTTGAGAAGCCCTTATGGAAAACACAATTACAGTACACAATAGCAGCTGGTGCCAGAGACGGAATCAGGGGGTTCTCGCGAGTTTATGGGAACCCCATTAATTTTTTCGATTTAATATGTTTAGATATTACGGTTCAATTTTTTTTTGTATCCGACTGATAACGTATAGTATGAGCACCAAGCTTACTGGGCTTAGTTCATAATATACGTATATGGGCCCAGGCCCAATACAA
>BQNB010195199.1:0-11386 GCA_026074375.1 Tanacetum coccineum | reverse complement strand
GTTCTTATAAGTCAAGCCAGACCCAAAAAGTCAAAGATTGAAATCGTCATTCTAAATTCGAAAATTCTCGGATGTTACAATTAAGCTCTAGAAATAAGCCAAAAATAAGCTCCAATAAGCACACCACGAACATAACTTAATCCACCCTATGGCTCTTGATACCAATTGTAGGTTCCTAGTTTATTTCAAACGCACACCAATATGTTATAAGAACTAGAGAGAGAAAGAAATATGTTAGAGAGAGAGAGAGGGATGGGAGAACACACTCAAAATCACACACTAGAAATGAGAAAATGTATTCAACCAACACACTCTCCATGTGTAGAGAGGGTTAATATACTTACAAGATATAGGCCAGGCCGGGCTTTCCTTGGACTTTCTATAAGCCATCCCGGTTAGCTTACTAATTATTACATATTATAGACTAACTATTACAAAGGCTCGTGAGATCGATAATGATCGTCACTTCACTAGAAACTGTATTTCTAACACTAGTCAATGTACACGGAGAAGAGTTGACTCTTAGAGTCGCTGATGAAAAATTAATCTTTAATGTTGAGAGCACTTCGAAATATCCTCATAAGCATGGAGATGAGTCAATCAATCAGATTGCTATCATTGACACTTCATGCGATGATCATTTTCACAAAGTGTTAAATGTTCAGAAATCTATTCATCCTTTGAGTGGCAGTCCCACTCCTTCTTCTGATCCTGTTGTCACGTCTCTTTCCCCGTCTCTTACTCCCTTCGGGGATAGTGACTTTCTCTTGGAAGAGACCGATGCCTTTCTTGCTCTTGATGATTCGATACCACCTGAAATTGATAATGCAATATATGATTCAGAGGGAGATATTCTTTTTCGTGAAAAATTATTAAACGATGATCCCACAAAAGATCTCCCTCCTAAAGTGCTTAAAATGATAAAACCAAAACGACTAAATCTTCAATTGATGAACCTCCTGATCTTGAACTCAATGACTTACCTCCTCATCTTGAGTATGCATTTTTAGAGGGAACTGCAAAGTTACCCGTCATTATTGCTAAAAACTTGAGAAAGAGGAAAAGGATCAGCTCTTTAAGGTTTTAAAGTCTCACAAATAAGCAATTGCTTGGAAAATATCTGATATCAAGGGCATTGATCCTAATTTTTGCACCCATAAAATATTGATGGAGGATAACTTTAAACCTGCTATCTAACACCAGAGAAGGGTAAATCCAAAAATTCATAAAGTCATTAAAGCAGAAGTTATCAAACTTCTTGATGCTAGATTGATTTACCCTATCTAGGATAGTCCTTGGGTTAGTCTTGTGCACGTCGTACCAAAGAAATGTGGTATGACGGTGGTTACTAATGATAATAATGAGTTAATTCGACTAGATTGGTCACGGGATGGCGTGTTTGTATTGACTATCAAAAATTAAATGATGCCACCCGTAAAGACCATTTTCCTCTTCCTTTCATGGACCAAATGCTTAAACGTTTAGCTGGGAATGAATCTTGTTGTTTTCTTGATGGTTTTTTTGGGTATTTCCAAACTCCTATCGATCCACAAGACCAAGAAAAAACCATCTTCACCTGCCCTTATAGGACTTTTGCTTACCGTAGGATGCCTTTTGGTCTTTGCAATGCTCCGGGGACTTTTCAAAGGTGTATAGTGGCAATTTTTCATGATATGATTGAGAAAACCATGGAAATCTTCATGGATGATTTTTCGGTCTTTGAGGATTCATTCTCTTCTTGCCTCTCCTATTTAGACATGATGCTGAAAAGGTGCGAAGATACCAATCTTGTCTTAAATTAGGAAAAGTTCCACTTTATGGTTAGAAAGGGTATTGTCCTTGGCCATAAGATTTCTAAGAATGGTATTGAGGTTGATCGTGCTAAAGTTGATGTTATTGTTGAATTACCTCCTCCTACTACGGTTAAAGGAATACGGAGTTTCTTAGGTCACGCCAGATTTTATCGGAGATTCATCCAAGATTTCTCCAAAATAGCTAGGCATATGACCCATCTCTTAGAAAAAGAAACTCCGCTCATATTTTTGAAAGAATGTATGGAATATTTTGAGTTTCTTAAAAAGAAACTTACCGAGGCTCCTATTCTCGTGGCCCTTGATTGGGACTTACCGTTTGAGATCGTATGCGATGCAAGTGACTTTGCGGTAGGAGCAGTCTTGGGCCAGCGAAAGAACACATAAATTCAGCCTATACATTATTCGAGTAAGACTTTATCGAATGCTCAAACACATTACACCACTACAGAAAAAGAGTTATTAGTCGTGGTGTATGCGTTTGAGAAATTCCGGCCTTACCTTGTCTTGTCTAAGACAATAGTGTAGACGAATCACTCGGCTTTAAAGGGTACTTATTTGCTAAGCAAGATGCTAAGCCGAGATTACTCTTATGGATTCTCTTGCTCCAAGAGTTTGATATCAAGATTCACGATAAAAAAAGGAGCAGAGAATCTTGCGGCTGATCATTTGATTCGTCTTGAAAATCTTTATAAAGGGGATCTCGTTGAAGTGGAAATGAATGATAATTTTCCACACGAGTCCCTGAATATGATTGCCCTTAATAATGAAAATGAACCCCCGTGGTTTGCTGATATTGCAAACTAATTAGTGGGTAATGTGCTTATTAAATAGATGTCATCCTAGTAAAAGAAGAAATTTTTCAAGGATATTAAACATTATTTTTGGGATGACCCCTATTTGTTTAATATCTATGCTGATCAAATAATTAGGCGGTGTGTGGATGGGAAGGAATCTATATGTAGAAATCTAGAAGGGGGTTGAATAGTTTACCGCTTTTTAATTTAAGGTTTTAAGGTGTTAATAAAATTTTAGATTCGACTTTATGTGAATTCAACTCTTGCACAATATGAACAATATACTTATCTAAACAATCAATAATATGAGAAAGTAATGTAAGACAAGAGATAAGAGTAAGAACAATCAAACCACAACGCAAGGATTTATAGTGGTTCGGTAACGAAGCACCTCTTCGCCCTACTCCACTCCCCGAGCACCAAACTCGAGAGTTTTCTTCACTATGTCAACAAACTCCCTTATGGCGGAGAAAACCGTACACAACGTTGCTTACATCGATTTACGACACAAAGCTAAATGTCGAGTTCTAATCTTAGCTAGAACCAATCTAACACAACACAACTTCACGACTTGATCACGACTTCACAACTTCACGACTTCTTCACAACTTCACGACTTCTTCTCAACTTAACTTCACCACTCTACTTATATCACAACTATCTAACCCTACTTGGTAAGATCACCACTAATTAACTATACTTACAAAGATCCCCAAGATCTAGCTACTACACACAAATATCAAATATACAATTGATTTACAAATATGTGATATGGTTGCAACAAGATTGCAATACACACTTGAGGTGTAATACTTCTTCACTTGATGATGAAAGTATTCTTCTCTTGCACTTGAGGAATTAAGCTTGGATCACTTGGAAACAAAGCTTTATGATTAAATGATCAAAGGATTTTAGAGAGGATATGTGGGCTGTTTTGAGCAGAAAGAATGAGTGCAAAAGGTGAGAAAATAGTGGGGAAAAGTCCAGTATTTATAGGACAAACTGGGGGAGCGTCTACCTATGGGCGGTCCCCTTAAATAGGTGGGCAGTCCCCTTAAAATTAAGGGGGCCGCCCGTGTATTTAAGGGGGCGCCCTAGACTAGGGGCTCCCCATTTTGTCTTTTGTGTAGGGGGCATTTTCTGGAACTTTTCTAGCCGTTTTAGGTCCGAAAATTTGAATTTCAAAATGTTTATTTTGAATAAAACATTTCTTTTGTAAAAAATGTTTTGTAATGTTTATAAAAATGTTTACAACATTTTATAAAAGTGTGAGGTTGAATAAAAATTTTCTTTGATCATAAAATGCATTAAGCATTTATTTATTCATACCTTTAAGTGATATAATTTTCGAAATGAAAATTTACTACTAATTACTTGTTTACGTTTAATTTTACATTGAATGTTTTTATATTTTGTGATTATCAAAATGTAAAGATGTGAAAAATATTAGTAATGTTTTTAGGCATTATATTTTATCAACAATCTCCCCCTTTTTGATGATTACAAAATTTAAACTCATTAAATGTAAAATTATTTTTAAACAAGTATTTAGTGAGTTTTATGTCATTTCTCCCCCTTTTTGTAGAATCAAAAAGGCATCGTCGAGAATTGCTAGTAAAATCGACGGAATAAATGCTCCCCCTTGATGTGTGCTCCCCCTCGTTCGAGGGCACCAAGGAATCGAGCTATGGTTTCTTGGCTACAAAAACGAGTTAGAACAATACAAATATTTCTAACATGTAGCAAGAAGGAAAAATATGGCATAATAATAATGCAACCAACAATAATCATCCATTAAAAGTAAAATAGTGTGTGAACCACACTCATGCATACATAAGGAAAATAAATAACATGCTAACATACATGAAATGCATCACATGAAAAACTTGAATGTAAAGACTCCAATGCACATTACCTTAATCCAAGCATCATTCACCTGAGAAAAACATGCTTAAAAGTGTTCAACCATAAGTTTGGGTGAATTCATAGGTTTATATAAATGTATAATCCAGGACCGCAAGACTTTCCCATGTGGACATGCATCCCATGCAACCATCGCAGAATGTAATTATGTTTACCAAAGCTCATGACACCGAAGCTCGACATATATGAATACAATACATAAATATTGCCTACATTGCCCGTGATGATGTTCAACCTGTAACATCCAACATCCAACATGCTATAACGTTCGTTCTCAGTGATAGCTAGTCACCCGAACGGGGAGGTTAATCCCAAATAGATCTATTTATAACACTCGCGCTTCCAAACCAGAAATTAACAGTCATGAATTCATGGGCATTGTGGGTTCTCCGCTACTTATGCAAACACATAATCCATATAAAATTACACTTGCGTCTTATTTGTAAAACAAAAGCATATTCCACCCCAAAACTGTAAATCAATAATTGTAAAACATGGGGCTATGAACTCACCTTGATCAACGATCAAGATCAAATAAACCGAATAAATCACAACGAAGCAGCAACGATCTCGACCACGACCTATATTTATGTCGCTCGATTACAATATGTATAAAGTACTATCAACGATGTGTACATCGTACAATGAAAACAACTATATATAATATAATATTTTTACATACATATATGTGATGAGAAATCCACTATGCTCATTTTTTTCTTTAAACCTTAACCCTTAGTACTTTTATATGTAAATATATTTTTTCCGTCCAATCCAGTACTGTCCCCGTATATTTACAGAAGTTCCCAATTTTAGACTCTCTCGTTTTTTAGAACCGAACAATGGCTTAAAAATAATAATTGAAATAATATATATAACCGACTTAATTTATCACACAAAATCATACTCATAAGGTATTAATATAAAATTAAAATATCCGTTGACGTTTACGTGACCTTTAGATCTTGACCCCGCTATAATGCTCAGTTTTAAAACCGACAAGCCTCGCGGCACAAGTAAAACGTCATTACGAACAACTTTCGTGATTCGCCGGAGAGCAAACTGACCGTCGAAAGTGCTCAAATCGTTTATTAATAGAGCTGCCAGATTTACTATATATTAAAATTAACTATTTTCTACTAAGTGTATAATTCCGATTTCACTCTATTTCCTCGTTATTGGGATTTCAAAGTCCTGTTTTATACAAAACGTTCCTCCAAAATATAATTTGTTATATTTTGTAAACCAAAGTCTAACTTTTCAACATCTCAAACTCCTTTCTGCTCACAATTATCCGTTATAAAAACACGCCAAAGTCCGTTTTTAGCTCAAAACTCATCTAAAATACATTTAATATTGCTTATACATTAATATCAATCCCGTTTTAAATATTAATATTATATTTTACTTAGACGTCACAAGTTTAAACAGATTTCATCACATATACATTAAATCGATAATAAATGAAACAATTAATATATTTATGGTGCAAAACAAAATGCACCCTTTTGTATCTGATTATCAAACCAAACAAACCCCCGGCTGTCCCGGCTGTTTGACAGCCAACCCGACACACCCTCGTCGGTTGTTAACCCACAAACCCGACACATCCCCCTTTGTTTTACAACTAACCGAACCAACGCACCCTACCTGTTGAGAAACACAACCCAACGCACCCTATCTGTTGAAAACACAACAAACCAAATGCCCCCTTGTGGGCTGTCCTTAATGCCAAACGCACCCTAATCCGTTTTAAATATCCAAACGCACCCTATGTGGGGCTTATGCTACAACCCAACGCACCCTATTTGGTGAAAACACAACCCAAACGCAGCCCCTTACTGCTGACCCGATTCTAAACGCACCCTTTGGCTGATTTACACAGCCAAACGCACCCTTATGTGGTGTTAACCACAGAAACAAACACCCCTTGGTGTTGTACGCATAACCAAACGCACCCTGGCCGTGTGACAAACAAACCAACGCACCCCTTGGTGCCGCGAGACCAACCAAACCCAGCCCTTCGGCTGTTATACCCAAACCAAACGCACCCTAGCGTGTGAAACCCGAGAACCAAACGCCCCTTGGTGGTGGCTGTTAAGCCAAACGCACCCAACGAGGGTGGCTGCCACCACCAAACGCACCCTAACATGGTGAGAACACAACCAACCGTACCCTCGTGGTGCTTTGCTTAGACCGACCGCACCCTTCGATAATATTTCTCAGCCAAACGCCCCCTCTTTCGATTAATAACCAGAACCAAACACACCCCTATTTGATCTATATCAAAAAAAAGGCACCATTTTCAGGTTAAGACCAAACCAAACGCACCCTGGTGCGAGTCTCATGCTAAACCAACATACCCCCATGGCTGCGAAAAACACCAACGCACCCTTGTTGGCTATGAACCCAAAACCAACGCACCGATTTGGTGACTGTGAAGAAAACTGGATGCACCCTTGGCGGTATAACAAAACCAAACGCACCCTTCTTGTTGTTGTGATGATGGTGGTGATGACGAGGAGTGGTTCGAAGGTGGGGGTGTGGCGACAGTGAGGGTTCGGTGGTGGTGTTACGATGATGTTAATGATGGTGGTGGGGTGCTCGTGGTGGTGGTATGACTGTCGTGGCGACTGTGGTGGCGTCGGTGGGTGGTGGAGGCGCGTGGTGGTGGGGATCGGATAGATCCGGGAAGGATCTATCTTTTTATCATTTTGGGACTCGCCGGAAAAAGTCGCCAGAAAAGTTTTCCGGCGGCGGCAAGTAGCGGCCGGTGGCCGGAATCCGGCGGCGGGGTGGCCGGAGGTGGCCGGATAATTGGGAGAGAATAGAGGGTTTATATGTGTGTGTGTTTATATGAGATGGAAATGATAAAAAAAATATAAACTTTTTATTTATATTAAAAGTTTATAACAAAGTGACAAGTCGCTAATAATATAGGGTAAGTTGTGTAACTATTTTTCAGGGACCAAATGTGTAACTTGTGAGTATTATTTTGGAAAATAATGGTTCGGGACTCGTTTGAGTCACACTATCGTACGATTCAAAATAGAAACTTGTCGCCACAGTTTACCAAATCATTTTCAGATAAAAATGATATTTAATTGATAATATTTCATAATCATTTTTTAATAACATTTATAAAAATGTTCCTAATTATTAGTGAGAACAGTTTTTTTTTTTTTGTGTTATGTCTCGCCGAAATAAAATAAAAAAACAAATTCTAGCTCCATAATATTCCGCGTTATCAACCAACGTTTTCGAATAAAATGATGATTAAATTTATTAAATATTTTTTATTTAATAAAAAAAGTGTTAATAAATATAACCATAATTATTTTCTCGTTTCTAAATCTTGCGAGGGCATTTCAGTCACCTTCTGACTGTTTTCGGGTCTCGGTCAAAACTAAAAAGTTGTCAGGAATTTCGTTTTACATCAAATTGCTTTAGAGTCCGAATAATGAAAACGTGATTTGCTGTTTCGTTTCCGATAAATCAACCTAGGAATAACCTATATCTCCTTTAAATATGTTCCGAAAAATTACCGGTTACGCGGTAATCGCTTTTATGTGAAAATAAAAGACCAAAAGTCAAAAAGTCAAGTCAGACTTGAAAAGTCAAAGATTGAAATCGTCATTCAAAATTTCGAAAATTCTCGGAATATGTTACACATACAATCATAAATGAACACAATAGGGAGTTTAGCCAAGCATGTTAAAGATAAAGCAAAAATAATAATGAATCAAGCAACAAGACATATTAAACGATTAAGATAATCTTACTTGATTAAAACATAAATTAAAAGAGTTACAATAGGGTTTTGAGACCTTAAAATCGTCCTAATAAGCTGCCAAACGAACTTGGGTTCGTCTCCCTTTTTTACTCTAAAGTTACATACTTAAAACCCAAAAAACGGATATGTATATATAGATAAATTGCTGCGACGGTGTCGCGTTTTAATCGTGATTCCGTTGTGAAAGAGAATATTCTAGATCTTGGGCTGGTTTGTGCGAGCTGACGCCGTCATGAAAGGTTGTGACGTCGTCACGAAGTGGGTTGTGATGGCGTCATGTAGAACTGGTGACGCCGTCTCCAACCGCTGAGAACATAATCTTGAGAGATGTTGGTGTAGGTCCGTAGTCTTGTCCGTTTCTTCTCCAAATGAGCCCAAGTCACGTGTATTTCCTCCAAATGCCTTCCAAAATGCTAAATTCTTGAAAAGAACGATTATTAAAATATTTGGTCATAAATGCATGAGAATTAGGAGTAAATGACCCCAAAAAAGTGTATAAAATAACACCTCATCAAATACCCTTACACTTGGGATTTGTTTATCCTCAAGCAAATGGGCTTTTCTACCTAGACAATAGTAGTATTAGGGTCATTTAACCTACTCTTTAAAAGCATTTTATAACACAACCTTCTAGACCTCGTAATTAAAAGCACGGAAAATAAATACTAGCACTCAACATAAGAGGTGATAAGATTACTTTTCACTCGGTTGTATAAAAAATTATAACATAAGGGGAAACAAAAATCAACATTCAATACCTATCATAGCATATAAAATTACCAATATGGTTGTAAAGGATCAAACCTCCCCGCTAGGCGCAAGCATTATTCATTACTATCTAAAAGGTTGTGGGGTGTAGGTGTAAGATAACATATAATAGAAACAGAAACGGATGGGACACATTTGGGTGGCTTTGGGTGAATATGGAGTGGAGGGGTTAGCTAATTATTTACATGAATACACGCTGGTTTGGTTGCTAAGCCAAGAACTCGGACAAAGATATACAAACTCTACACAACTTTACATCAATCTCTTTCTTTTACTGTTCTATTTTCTCTTTTTCTCTTATTTTTTTTGAATAACATAATACATCATAACATAGGGTTTATAACACGTACCCCTACACTTGAGCTTTTTACATACTCGATTATTTATAATCCAACTAATGACCCGATTTGAGGTAGATCAAAATAACATGGAGATCATCTAACAAACATATAGGGGTATTGACTTAACTTTTCTTCCCCATTCTTTGAGAAATAAATACTACCATGAATCCCAATCGTCCCAAAACAGTATTTACAAGGATAAGGACTTAGCAACCGTGTACTCAAATAATTAAATTGGGTTAAACACAATAATGTACTAAAAGCGAGTACATACAAGGTAGGCTAAGGCGATTTGGGTGTTACGATTGGTTTAAGTGTGACAATGCTCTTCATTAATAGTCCGGCTTAACCAGAAAATTACAAGAACCGTGAAAAAGGATAGGCTCGAAGGGTTGTACTAGGGGTATCCTGCACTAAAGGTGAGTGCATGGCAAGGGTGTGGGATAGTTATATGATCGGTGTGACCATCATAACAATTACAGGTTTCTTATCTAGCAAATCCTAATACTCACTATGCAGTCTCGGGATGCATCACAAAAACAAGTTCTAGAATTTAATACACCACCGATACACTCATATACATTAATACCGATACCAATGTTACAGAAAAGGCGACAAAGACCATATGTACACATCTGTAAGGACGAAATAGACACATATGACTTCATTCGAACATTAACTCAAACAAGCGAAAGGTATAAACTATCTTAGATATCAAAAATGGATACCCGAATTCTTAAAGATCTAAAGGCGAACCTCACATTTTTAGGGTGGAATTTTTTTGAGGATTTTTGTGCTAGTCATATAAATTCCTATCCATGAGACGCTATTAATACTCGGTTTTCGTTGGTATATGTCATAAAAAAAATTAACTTTTGGTTAAAATTACCGTCTATGCTATGTTTCAATATATTACCCATCATTTTAAGGACAAAGCAAATGGCAATTAAAAGAATAGTTTTTAAGGCTTATTTCCCCTACACTTAAGTTGAACATTGTCCCCAATGTTCTTTAGAAGTACCCGTATAAACGAATAAAGGGAAAAAGAAACAAGTAAAAGAAACTAGTACTCCCCTGGTTTGCTCAATAAGGGGAAGAAACATGCGGAAACAGGTTAAATCGTCCTCCAAGAATCGTCTAATAAAACTTTCTAAGAACTTCCAAGCTTCTTCTCATCAAATATAACTTGTAATCAAAGACAAAGACAACTACACCAAGCATAAAATCAGCAGGATAGATATATATACAACGAGATTTTAGGGTTTGACTCTATTAAAGCAGTAAAGATAGGATGAAAGTCATGATCTAATCATAGGTTTCTGCATATTTACAAGATAATTACAAATTTTAGATATTGCATAATTTATTTTTAAAAAATAATTAAAAAACTTTTGAATTTTCACATGGCTAGGGGCGTGACGCCGTTAGGATTAATCCTAACACCGTCTCCAGCCACTGTAATGATTTTTTCTTCGTTTTTCTTGAAAAATTTCCTGCACGCAATTTTGTTAGTTATATCCTGTGTAAAACACTGCATAAAACCTGGGATTAATCATTACAATCATATGACTCGAAACTGACGCGAATTAATCTAAACAATTTATTTAATATGTTTGAATTGGTTCTTAAAAACCGGATATTTTCCCCTACACTTATTTAATGCAAAATACCTTTGATTGTCAATAAGACAAAGTTAAAAACAAAGCAAAGCATGATTACAAAATTGATTCAAACATAAAAGAATAAACGAGAAGAATTAAAACACAGGACACTCCTAAATGCGGGAAAATAAACATTGGGTTGCCTCCCAAGAAGCTCTTTTCTTTATTTACGAGTCTTGTAACTAGACTCGAAGTCACACGTCCTTACGTGACTTCTCCTTCATCTTCAAGTGTGATATCATCATTTCTATCAGCATCAAATACGTCCTTTTGATATGGTTTCACCCGTTGT
>BQNB010195197.1:0-11387 GCA_026074375.1 Tanacetum coccineum | reverse complement strand
TTAGAGATCTCATCATCTTTATCCATTTAAAGGCTTCCTATCAATGGAAGTACATTTAAATAGTCATTCAAATCCATTAAACACATTGTCTTGGATCATCATTGTAATAACCAAGGTTGTCAAGATCGCGATCCCACCTGGGATCGTTTTTATCCTTGCATGATTGAGATCGTAAGATCGGATCGAGATCGTAAGATCCTACCAATTTATCATGTTCTGTAAGTAACGAATAAACGAGTCAAACTATTTTTATTACTACTCATCATCAAAGATAAATTTATATAATATCTTCTTGAAAATGTCAAAATTTAAATTTAAAATACCAAAGTAAAAGTAAAACACAAAAAAGTCAAGTTTCAATCGTCACATTCACGATTTAACGCAGGCGTAATAAACGTCTCAAAACAAAGTACTTCACTAGTATTACTACAATTAAGCTATCTAAATTAAAACTTAAAGGTTAATAGTTAAAATTATGAAAAGGTAAAAGAAAAAACAACAATTACATGTAAGAAACTTTTTGCTTCATGTAACTAGAACATAGGAAGAAGAACCCTAATTTGTTTCATGTAATTTCAATTTGGGGAAAGTAGATAATTAGGTTTATTGATTAGAAAATCTGGAAATGAAACGTCAATATTTGTTACTGATATCAGCGGACTCGTATTGTTTTTTTTGGGCCTAAAAAAAGTAATGGGCTAGTAAGTATGTAAGTCAGTAAGTTAGTAACTTGGTAATTTAGTAAACTCGTATTGACAAGAGATCTTACGATCTTACGTGCGAGTTTACGATCCTACCTCTGATGCGATCCTACACCGATTGTACACGATTTTATCAGTTGGGCACGTAAGATCGTACGATCTTACGTGTAAACTCGCGAGTTTGACAAACATAACGGGTTTAGGTTAGTTCTACGCTATGTGTAAGAACCTGATATTTAGCTTTGTACTGGATAAAGTGTAAGCAACGATGGGTTGGTTTTACCTTGATCTAGGACTCGGTATTTAGCTTTGTACCGAAAAGATTGTAAGCGGACGTTGTGTAAGTTTTTCTCCCCCGAGAAGGGAGCTTGTTGATCTAGTGAAGTAATTCGCGAGTTGGGTTCTTGGGGAGTGGAGTAGGGCGGAGAGGAGCTCCATGACCGAACCACTATAAATCATCGTGTTCGGTTTGCTTTCTCTTTTACATATCGCTATCTCTTTATTTGATGTTTATGCTTGTGTTGTGACTACGTGCTTATTCTATGTTTTCCATTATTCATATAGTCATATACTATATTTGGTACTTTTTATATTAAGACGGGTTTGATTGGTTATTTGATACAAACGTTTTAAGATTTTAAACAGAAACGTATTCACCCCATCCCCTCTACGTTTTCCACAACAGGGTAGCTGGGTCTTTGTCCATGTCTATGACATAGAAGTCATCTAAGAGTTTTAACCTTCCTATGTGGACTTCTATATTTTTAACAATTCCTACGGGATAAGACTTAGTTCTATATGCCAACCCAAAAACATGATCGGTCTCTTCTAGTAATCCAATTTTAAGCTTTTTGAAGAGATATAGTTGGATTAAATTCACACAAGACCCTAAATCAGCTAAGGTATTAAAAGGCTTAGAGTTCCCTAGGCTGCAAGGTAAGGTGAATAATCCAGGATCCTTTATTTTCTCAGGTATTTTGCCTTGAATGAATTCGGACCTATTTTTTCCTAACTCTAAACTCTCCACATATTTATCTAGAATTGCATTATACATTGAAGCATGAGCTAGAACTTCAAGAACCGGTAAGTTAAGATGCAAATTCTTTAATTCATCTTCTAAATCTTTTTTGGGTTCTTTTGATTTCGTTGTTATAATTTCAATGACCGTTTGCAATTGGTCTTTTTGAAGATTGCTTGTTTGTTTGGAAAACATTTTATTGGCGTTGATCGAATTATCTGTTGGGTAAGAACGAGTAGACAAAACTGAAGAGGTGGAGTTAACATTCAGTTTTGGGCTCTTGACCGTGTCACTTAAGAGTGCTCCCATCATTCAATCATTGATGGCCTTCAACAATGTGTCAATTTTATTGGTCATCTCGCTTTGTTCTTGTTTGAAATTGGCTTCAAACTTAGACAATCTAACATCTTAAGATTCCATAAAATTAGACACCAACCCTTTGAGATTTGATTAATTATTAAAATTTTGAGGATTGTTTTTGAAGGAACGATTCGAGAACGAACCGCTAGGCTAAAAACGATTAGGTGGGTTTGAAAAATTATTTTGAGAACTCTGAGGTTGCCTCCATCTAAGGTTTAGGTGACTTTTCCATGACGGATTATAGGTGTCACCAAGATTATTTTGCTCAGTTTTAAAGGTGTACCACTTTCCTCCCGCTTCGTCTATACGCGAGACTGCGTATTCAACAAAAGCTTGCTCGGGATTTTCCATGCAATATTGAGTGTCATGGGGACCACTACAAATCTCACATGAAGAAGCGATTTTGTTCACTTGAAAGGGTGGGTTAGGAGCAAGATGAGTTTCCGTCAAGCATTGAACTTGATTTTCGAGCTTAATGAGACGACAGTCTGATGTACTCAGGACATCTTGAGGCAAAGAGATTTCCTTGACCGGTTTAGCAAAGTCTCTTGGGTCGTTCCAACTTTCATTGTCATAGAGGGAGAAGTCCTCTAATAGTGCTCATGATTCTTTGGCGTTTTTTTTCGTTTTGTCTGTGCTTACCTCAGCGATGATCGTGGTTGCCTTGTGACGGAGCCATTGACTATGGTCATAAAGATTTGGACTTGGAGCCAAAGATCGATGCCATAATGAGAGACTTTTTGGAGTAAGTCTTTGAAACGATTTAATGCTTCAGAGAGAGATTCACCACGATGTTGTTGGAACATCAAGATGTCATTTCGAAGTTTAGATGTCCTTCCCAGTGGAAAGAATTGAGCTTATGATTTGCTTTTGATTGTTAAGTGTCACATAATCACTTTTAGGCTGTATTTGCTAACACTCCCTAACTGTTGGATGTTGTTTAACATTACAGGAAGGTTGAAGCGTATGCATCAGATGTGAGCATGGCCACCCCGAGCCATCAGGTAACCTAGAGTTGTGGTGCAAACAACCAGTGAGGTGGACAACCTGGATGATGGGTATCGTAGGCGCAAGTATGGACGAAAGGTCGTCAAACAAAATCCCAACCCCACATTACCAGTAAATAGGAAAGTCACACTAAAACAACGAGATGACATCTCATATGCTTGTGATTAATGTGTCCAATGTGGTTCTCAGCTTCCACTTGACACAGTGAATCCATCTCAGAATGCAAATACAACATGGCTAGGTTCCAAAGACCTCTGTTGGTTTATCTGGTTCACACTTTTAATGGGTGGTAATCTTCCCTAGGATGATACATATTTTTCTATATCGTTTGATTGTTGCAAGAATTCAGTGGATTTATGTTTATGATGATTATATTTTTTTAAATAATGTCTTACCTCTGAAATTAGAACACCGAAAGCGACTAAAAATTTAAGCTTTCGCTGCATATAATACTTCCGTGCAAAAACACCTCGTAGCGAAGCGCGGGATTAAAGACATTGTTTTTAACGTTAGATGTTCGAGACACATAGTTTTGTGTATCTTTAGGCAATTTATACATGGTTTTATGTAAGATGTCGTTTAAAGGAAAATACAAACGGCAAACACAACCACTTGAATAGGGTACCGTTTCTAGTAGACATTTAATGTCGTATGAATTATATTCCTAGTGAGATTTTCTTATATAATTGTTGTAAGGACATACCATACCTCATAAGAGATTACTTTGTATCTGGTAAATGACATATACATATGTGTGCATATAGTATCATGTAATAAAAAGTCAATAACTATGCTAAAAAGGAATCATGTTCGGACGAGGTTTGCAAAGTGCTTGTAATGGTGTCAATTTTGCCATGGACATGCCATAAAAAGCATTCATGTCGACCATCTCATCCTCTATCTTCTCCCATTCGAATGCTTGAATCAAAGTTCCAAGTGTCAAACCAAGGACCCGATACCCTAAACTGGTTCCAGGACACCCCCTCCTACCAACGCCAAATGCTAGCATTTTATACTTATCGTCTGATTTCCCTTCAAATCTTTCAGGCATAAAATCATCTGGTTTATCCCACAAGACAGGGTCCCTTTGAATGGCCCATGCATTCACCATCAACATTGTTCCACTCGGAACAAAGTAGCCACCAATTTTTGTGTCTTGTGATGCTTCACGTGGAAGTAACATGGGTAGAGTTGGATACAAACGTAGACTCTCATTGATCACATTGTGAAGGTAACTAAGTTTATCCAAATCATCTTCTTGTAATAAACGGTGAGTCCCAACATGTGTATCGATCTCGTTCTTGATTTTCTTCATTGCATTTGGATGGTTGAGCAACAATGACATTGCCTATTCTAGTGTTAGATATGGGGTTTTGGTGCCCGCAACTAGCATGGCCTGTAAGTTTGTTTCATGAAATAAATTCATCAATGTGGTTATTTAATTTTGTCATCTATACCTACATAAAAATTGACTATTTCTCTAAGATACCAAAGGGTTATTATCATTTATTCAAAAATGTTAAGTTGCATTAATATTATTAGAACCCGATTCTCGTATGTTGTAACTATTCATAGGTAACCAATTAAGATATGTATTTATTTTTGTTAAAATCAATTTCAGACAAATAGAAGTAGAAACTAATTTGGAATAGGAAAACAAACTTAAGACTTCATTCTAAAATAAAGCTAAATTATTGTTTCTTAAGAGTATATGTAATTAAAGTGCGGGTGTTTTTCATCACATAAACAATTATTGAAAGTTTTCTCCTAAGGCTACATTTAATGGGGTTAATCTCTCACGAAACTTATGTGAAAAAAGATCCCGTGCACGAGTATCAGTTCCCCTCCCCCCTCTATGCAGCCAGCCTTATTACCAGTCTGCATCCTTTCTCTTGATGGAATATCTCAAAACCCGAGCTCCTGCTTTCCTTATGTTCTTTACCTCGACCTCCCACAGGCTCCCGAAAAAGCTATTTTAGCCTTCCGGATAGTTAAGGGCCCCCTTAAATAAAGTAAAGGCAACTAATCCTGATTTCCTACCATTCTTCGTCTTTCGAGCTTCAAGTCAAGATAGACAAGACATCACTAATTGAACAAGCATCATGAGTCCCAATGGGGCGGCTTTCTCTGGTGCAGATTAGCTTAGCTTTGCTTAATAGACCAATTTCTCTTTCCTCTTTAGGATGCGCTTCCCATATAAGCCTATCGCTCGCTTGTGTAGGATATATGTTTATCTGGTATGGCATGTCTTTCTAATAGATGGAAATAGTCAGGCGTCACTTTGCAAGTAATGAGCATGAACATCTACTTTTTAATTTGAATAGCCTTTACTTTTCAACCATTATTTGAATAGTCTCACTTAGCCAAGATTGAAACCCTTCACTTTGCTCTAAGTAGAAGGCAAAGGCCAACGAGCCGAAATGAAATAAGCTCCGACTAATGAAAGAGAACAATGGCTCAGAGAATTAAACTGGTTATGAGAAAAACCTTGTGGAGCTGTCAGTTGGGTTATCGTAGAAAGAATAAGATGACCCGACTTAGGAAATGACAACTGCTTCTTTGCAAGAATTTTCTTTAACAACTAATTATATGGCCTTTGTTTAAGTGTCTTTCTCACTACATAATAATTAACTCTATGTTGACTAAAGATGCTGTAAATCTAAGTAAAAAAAGGGCCATTTACCTTTAATATACATGTCTTTCACGACAGAGCCGAACCGCAGGTCCGCATCATCGAAGATGTGGCGAAGGCCACTTAAGTCAAAGGAATCTTTTGCGCCTATCTCCGAGAGATATATACGATATCATAAATCGTCGTGCCAGAAGGAGATGAGAGTCGAAGTTTAATCGCGGTTGGTCAATCGTGATCGATCTCTGTTCATAAGCAAACATCTTTCTACTCTTCGAAAGCCTGCGCCTTAATCAATCAACAAGGGCTAATTTATTTAGAACTCCTTTTTGCTCGCTAACATAATAAGAAGCATAAAAGGTGGATTAGACGATGATGAAGGATTTTAAGAGATGTCACGATCATTCACATCTATTTAAGTAGGCTGGAAGGGCGTTGAAGCTACCGTTCTATAATGAAAGCAAGCTAGCGACTCTCCTAGTAGAGAATGAAAGGGGCATTCGAGAATTATCCCTGCCTAATAGGTCTACATCCAACCCTGAATGTTGTTGGGTACAATTAATTTCCCCATCATTCTTGTACATGTCACCTATAATCCGCACAGGTTCCTGAGATGTTGGGTCACACGTCACTCTACTAAACGATGGAAAAGTCACCCATAAGTAGGCAAGGAAAAGAGATAAACAATGAGGGACTTGGCTATTCAGGCAATGTGCATTGTGGTGGCCCCCCTCCCCAATGGATGCTAGCTATTTAAAACTAAATAATATTTTTTTACGCAATTTCATTTTAGAGTAAACTGCAAAAATCATCCTTGTGGTTGCGCTAAAAGTTCCTATTTTATTTTGAGTGACACTAATCATCCTAGCCGATACTATATGTCAACTAATCATCCCTGAGGTGGCAAATGTTCGGCAACAAATCAGCCTTATAGGAGGATGATTTTCTTCAAAAAGTTTAACAAAAAATTTTGCAAAAATCAACCACTCAAGGTGATGATTTTCTGCCGAACGTTTCACCACTCAGGGATGATTAGTGCCATTGAATCGGCTAGGGATGATTAGATGTCACAACTACAAACACATGGATGATTTTTGTAGTTATATCTCTTCTTTTATTTAACTCTATACAATACATATCTTAAACTTTATATCTTGCAAACATCAACTTCTCATTTCATATAACCCTACTAGCTCACATAATTTACAAAGTGTCTCTATTAGAAACACTACGGCAAAACAAAAACCATAACAAACCAAAAGTCCCGACTAACCAAACACATCCAATTCAACTTTATCCTTGATACATTCCACCAAAGGTTAACTTTCCACCCCAAACATTATTGTATGGGATACAAAACCCACAATACCAAAACCAACAATACCAAAACAAACAATATACCAACCTATCATTCATACCTCCACGATAAAATATGTACAAACCACAAATATACCAACCAAACATGTATAGCCCATACAATCTGTCGAATATTGACAAGACATCTTCATCACAAACATAATACAGCAACCTATTTCAATCCACCATTAAAACTTTTAATATTGATGATAACCAATTAACGAAGCATGAATTTTCTTACTCCGTATTATTGCATAACCGTATCTAGGGTCAGAAGAATGTGTCATTTTATAATACACTTTTTTGGCGGTTTCATATTACCCCCTAAATCGTAGCATTATATGCCTAAAATAGGTACTAGAACTCGTTACAATATTCAAGTATATTAGCATCTTGGAAGGCATTTCTGGAGAATACACCGTGATATTGGGCTTATTTGGAGAAGAAACGGACAATATTATGAACCAACACCAAGACTCTTCAAGATTTAAAGTCTCATGGAGACGGCGTCACCATTTATACACGACGACGTCACACTTCATCTAGTGACGGCGTCACAACATCTCTTGACGGCGTCAGCCCGCACCGACTCAACTCGGATCTAAAAGATTCTACTTTATGACGACGTCACGATTAAAACGCGACGCCATCACATGCGATATTCTTATAAATATAGACCCGAAATTAGGGTTTTGTGTGTGTAACTTTAGAGTAAAAAAGGGGGAAGAACCCTAGTTCGTTTGGCAGCTTATTAAGACGATTTTAGGGCTTCAAAACCCTATTGTACCTCCTTCAATTCATGTTTTAATCAAGTAAGACTATCTTAATCATTCAATATGTCTTGTTGTTTGATTCTTTATTGTTCTTGCTTTATCTTTAACATGCTTGGCTAAACTCCTTATTGTATTCATTTATGATTGTACGAAACCTAGAATGTAGATCTTAGTAGTGTTGCTTCTTGTGATGAATATGCATGTTAGGCTTTAGAAAACCAGATTTTGTCTGTATCGCTGTTGATATGTCTAGGGAAACATGATTGTGTAGAAAGGATATCATTGGGTAATAGTCTTCATACTACCTTGCCCCTTATATGGTTGATCCACTTTTAATATATTTCAAATGCATTTAATATACTCTTGGGGTTGGGTAACAGTCTTCATACTACCTTGCCCCTTATATGGTTGATCCACTTTTAATATATTTCAAATGCATTTAATATACTCTTGGGGGCTTGGTAATAGTCTTCATACTACCTTACTTTGTGTTTTGCCTCAACGGAATATTAAATAGACGGCGGGTTCGTGTAATCTGTTCATGATTTAAGAACTAATTACATAGATCATCACAAGTGTGACAAAGCAACAACACTAGGAGAAGCAATCTAGGGAGTAATACATGATTAAACAAATACAATCTTTTTATTATATTGTTATCACCATTAGCGTAGTTTATTATTTAGTTTAATAGCTAAAACCAACCAAACCTCTCAAACATATGATTTTATTGCTTTCTTATAAATATTAAAATACAAAAGTAATCTTCTCTCAACCCCTAGAATTCTGTTAGACCGTGATCAAACCTTCCCAACCTATTCCCCTAGAGAACGATAACAACCCTCGAGTCTTGCATATACTACTACTACAACGGTTAGGTACTCTGCCTAGGGAGTTGTAAAACTTCTTGTAAAAGTCCCTTACGACAACCACATCAGTGGGGACTCTCCCGTCGAAGAAGTCCCGGCCCCAATAAAGAAGTCGTCAAAAAGACGCCAAAAGAGGACAGTTTGAAATGACGAGGAAGACCGGTGCATTCCATGTACCTTAAAAAAGAAATCGCATTGTGCAAAGGTTGGGTTCATGTATCAGAAGATACGTCATTGGTAATACAAGGAGGGAGGTTTGGTTTTGGATTAATTTTTTTAGCATAAGTTTTACACAAAATGAAGTTAACCGGTTGTCGAACCTACGATTCGTTGAATGGTAAATAGAAGACTTTGCGTCCTAAAGTGGCTCAGTTTTGTGGAGTGTACAATAATGTCATTCGAAGGGCGATGAATGGAGTCGGAGATGAGTATAATACCTAAAATGCACTTTTGGAATATCAAGTTGAATATGGAGTATTGTTTACATTTCTTCATGCTTGGGCTAAACTAAAAGGTTGTCATAAATAGAAGGAAGTGGAAATTCCAGACTTTGAAACAAAGAGACAGGAAAAGTACAAGAGATACAAGTCATCGGGGTCTAGTTTGTTCAACATATCATAGTATGGTAAGGGTAGTTTTAATCTGAATGGGAAGGCTGGATACGACAAGGAAGGGGAGGTGCAGGAAGTTCAACGACTAATGGGCATGGACACAGCGAAGAAGAAAACAACGGCATCATCGACATCGTCAGCATCTGGAAATGAGGAAGCATTGGCTAGGTTTATAGTCTCGGAATATGCATCGTTCAACGAGCCGTATTCGACAACGAAGAAAAAGACCGCACTAACTTTTTAGAGATAAAAAAGAAGGAGCTTAAACCAAAGCAACAAGAGTTGGCAATGCGAGAACATGAACAACAAAAAAGATGAAATGTTCTATATGCAACCTACTAATCACTTGACTGGAGTACACCTTGAACGAATGATGAGGATGAAGCGGGCGGTCAAGGCAAGGCGTAATTTACCATATTAGAATTGAGGGGAAGTGAATGGTGAAGTGATGTTGATGTAGCGCTGAGGTAAAAGGTGATGGAAGATGACCACTAATGCAGTAAATGCATATCACCGTTAAGGGTCTATGGAACTAATCTATGGTGACATGAATTCAAACCACATAAATCTGTTATTGGGTTGGAGGGCACGATGCAATAACCCAATGACGTGTTATAGGGACTTTTTTTCCAATGGCGCCACAATGGCATGCCAAACTCCATCGCCCCTTCGATGTTATTCGTCCCTCGCCAGCCAAATCACATCTCGCCATTTTTTTCCTCCTTGTAAGTGAGTGAGATATTTTTGGTAGTGTGCTATGGGACCCACTTGCGCCTATAAAAGTTATTGATGAATATAATGTTTTAGTTATTGTGGTGTTATTGGGTGTGTGTTGAGGTGAAAACCCAATAACGTTTATCGGGTGCAAGCTACACCTTGCTCTCTTACTAAGGGTGTGTTTGTTACAACACTTTGAATTGGGTTTTAGATTTATTTATTTGACATTAAATTAATTGTTTGGTTTATTTTTTATTAGGATTTAAGTTTGAGTATTAAATATGTAGAATATAGAGTGGTTTTGCTAAAAGTTTGAACCCATTTTGTATACTCTCTCTATCTTTTTTATTGTTGTATTATAAAATTAATACTACATTCGTCTCATATTAAATGTTGAGTTTTGACTTGTGAAGTCTTTTTTTTAACTTTAATCTTAAATATTTTTGTTTGCGTTATATAATAATGCATTAAAATTTAGCAATTAAAAATACATTTCAAACATAATCCACTTATATATTTGCATCAAATATTATATAAAACAAACAAAAATATTTAATATTAAAGTTTAAAAAAATCTTTATAAAGTTAAGGTAAATATTTAATATGAAACGAAAGGAGTATAAATTAATATACATATCTTCACTAATTATTAAAACGAGGTTTTTAAACCCGCACGTTGCGACGGCACGTCTATACCATAGTATTGTAGGCATCGGAAATGTAATTTCTTTAACCGTAGACATATTATAAAAATATGTCAGTATCTTTTATATTTCAAAGCTGGCCACAATTCAAATATTAAAATTGATCATGGCCACATTAAGCTTGTCACTATAATAGCATATACAACTGCGTTAAATTAGCAACAAAATACTTATAAATGTTTGCATATAAAAAAGTTTAAGGTTTTACATTTTGTTTTCACTTTTGAGTTGTATATCTTCTCTTCATTTCAACTCTTGTTGCCACTTGCTGAGTCTTCTCTGTTAGTCCATGATTAGTCAAAATCATACATATTTATGTCAGTCAAATAACTTTGACTAATCATACACTTTCGACATTACTTATGGGTGTACCATTTATGACATAAGTCGGATGTGTTGTCCAAATTTATTCACTTTCGTGCTTATGTTAAGAACCATTTTAATTGTGACATTAAATCTTTGCAATGTGATCATGGAGGTGAGTTTGACAATACTGCCATTCACCAACTATTTGTGACATTAAATCTTTGCAATGTGATCATGGAGGTGACCTCGACACATTTAGTAGTGATTTGCAAGGTGACTCTAATAGACCCTCAGTTATTGAGGGGGGGGGGGTTGTTCCTTCATCAATATACACT
>BQNB010195196.1:0-11387 GCA_026074375.1 Tanacetum coccineum | reverse complement strand
AGGGTTTTCTTTGATTTCTAAGTCACTGACTAAGTTGACTCAGAAAAATAAGAAATACGAGTAGGGAGAAGAAGAAGAAGCTTTTCAAACGTTGAAGCAGAAGTTGTGTAGTGCACCGATCTTAGCGTTGCCTAAGGGAACGAAGATTTCATGGTGTATTGTGACGCATCTCTTAAAGGATATGGATTCGTGTTGATGAAAAGAGAGAAAGTGTGTTAGATATTAGAAAAAGACTCGGTCACCCCGTGTATTTTACTGTTTATTATAGCTCGTAGTTTAATAGTTAATAGTACGTTTTTCGGTATTAAGTAGGGTACGAATACCTGGTATATTGTAAGTTCTATATAAGCCTCTTCCAACTTTGGAAGAGGCAAGCTAGTCATAACTTTCCTTTTCATAAAGAAACACATTTTTCTCTCTCTAAGAAAACTCTCTCAAGTGTTTCTCTCTCTAGAAACTAGCCAGATCCAAGAATCGACCCCGTGTTATGATATATGATATACCACACTTAGAAACTTTGTTGATACTAAGAGTATGCGGAATCTACTCTTTAGTATTTAAAAGAAAAGCAATGGGATAGTAACAATGATGCAGTAGAATGAACAAAGGATATTAACAAAAAAACTTCAATATTATTATGATAAATAATACAAGTACTCCGTCTAGTACTAGGGTTTACAACCTTGAAGCTATGAATATGTCTAGTGTGATCTTTATGCAACCAAAACCTAGGATCTCCTTTTATACACCAAGGAGTCATTTACAAGATACAAATATTCTAAGTTTATATAAAATATCTACGTATCTTCTAACTATATAGAATATTCAATAAATCATTCCATACATATCACTTCACACGTCTTTGATCTTCTCTGGCAGTTGTATTCTTCAAGCAGCAGTACTAAGTCTTGTACCATTATTAAGTTCAGTACCGGCAGTACTAACTTTTCTTCTGGCAGTACTAACCTAGTTAGTACTGGTAGTTATATGCTGAGCAGTACTAAGTTCTTGAACTAGCTTGTGAAATTTGTTCCCAACATAAAAGAAGATCAAGATTAGCTTTTGAGAATGTTGATTTTGAGTTCGAAAGTAGAGTTGATACCTTCAAAGATAACGAAATCTATCCTATCAAATAGGGGGAGAAAACTATATAGGAGGAGATATGCTACAAGGTCGTCCTCAGCTTCCACAAAGAATTCTCAGCATTTTCAAGCTACACAAGAAAGAGATCCAAATCTATCCTATCATTACATATGAGGAGATTGTTAGAATTAAAGATAAATTCCATATTTTGATGTAATAATATAATATACATAGATTTAGAATCAATGTGCTTAGAAGAAAATAGTGCAGGGACCACAATTGTAATTTATTTATACATAGCCACATCACTAAGTATAAATAAGGCATCAAGCCACCATTATGATGTAATCCTCCACACCAAGTCATTTGTATCAATATCAAATGAGAAAAGGTTAAGAAATTCTCTCTCTAAACACACACACTAATTACACCTTCATTTACACACAATAGTCATCAATCAAGATCTTATATGTTTAATAAATACTTATCCACCTAAAGTCAAACTATCCTGAATAGGATATGAAGACAAGGTCAGTATCATCACTGACCTTAGAAAGTGTGCTTGTCCCATTCCTATATTAGAATTGTAATAGAGACAAATTGTACAAATGTACTTGTCCAATCAACCTTGAGACACGCACTTAACACCCATGTGGGTATGACCCTACCTTAGCACTATAAATAGAGAAACCTTGTAAAGGAGTTGGTTAAGTTTTTGCACTTAATGTTGTATCATTCAGAAAAACCTGCTCTCCAAATCAACTAAGTGCATAAACAAGTTCAGTTTGTTAGCATAGTTGTCAACTTAGCATAATACTTTGTTATGCTAAGTTGTTAGTGAGGAGATCACACACACACACACACACACACATTGTCATTCAATCTTCATTGTTGTTCCGCAAACAATGAAGTATAGTTCTTAATAAGATTTTATAAGAATTAAACGTCGATAAAAGTTTTGTGTTCTTACTTGTTTATCTTTATCTTTATCAAAACTGTTTTCCATTACAATACTTACAAGCAATGAGTTAGTTCTATCTTAACTTTATAGTTATAGGTAGCTAACTAAAGGGGAACAACATAAAATCATTGTCACTTTATGTTGCTTTAGTGTAACATATCGGCAGTTCCTTCAATTTCTAAGTGTTGGTAGAAACACCTGATGTGTCTTTGTGACACGTTGTGGTTATAGTTGTTGAGTGACTTGTTTGTTGATTACTGTTGGTGACGTTTTTCTAGAAGGTTTGAGGTTTTTGCTGTTTAATAGTTTGTCTAATTCGCTATTTTGCTTTATAAATTGGAATTCAAGTTAATTGCGTATAGTGTTTGTTAGTATAACTATTCGATCGTATTTTTGCAAACCAAAGGATATTGTTGTATACAAAAGTTCTAGTCGGTAATTGTTAGTGACCATGATTCTCACATATGTATATGTAAATAGAATTGTTAATCACCATAATGTAAACCTCGTCCAATTAACACTGTGGCCATGGGTATAAAAATTGTGTCATAAATCAATAAAGCATCACTACACTTTCGTCACAGAAATGATAATCTGAGTGGAATTAAAACGTTTAATCTAAGCTAATTGCAAACGATAGGAAATGTAGATTCAATGATAAAACCTGAACAACATAAGGACGAGGATCCTCGATCTAGTTTTCATCCAAACACAAAATTATTGTTACCTCTTCTATTAAATTGGAGATTGCTCCCCAACTTAAACATTTTTCTTTTTGATCGGCGACTTTATTACAAAACTAGCAGGAGCTAGAAAATTCAAAGGATATTTCAAAAAGGGTGTTGAAGCCAACTAACCCAATTCAAAGTTTCTATTACATCTAGCTACACACCAATAAAAAGTGCGGGTCTTAAAACAATGTTGTTCGATTAATTGCATCATTTAGGGGAATAGGAGACGCAAAAATGGAATTTGATTTCTGAAGTCTCCAAAGGCTCCACCCAAAAAACGGTTTAAAAAACCACGGAACCCTTCCAACACCTCTTTCGTCTTAGAACCTAAAAAGGAGATAGATTGAACAATGAGCCATTATTTCGTTACGACTCATAAGTATGGTACAATCCTAATTCACCATCTACAAAATTAACTTCTGAATATCTTTCAGATACAGGCAAACGAAGAATAATGGGACGATATCTCGAGCCGTGATCCACAAAGGAGGACAAGTCAAAGACGGAATGCGAGAAATTTCTACGAGTCAAATTCGATCTAGTTGGTAAACCGATCGAGTTATAGTTTCCAAGCAAAACGTTTACTTAAGCGAAAAATACTTTTAATCATCGAGTAGGAACTTCCAATTTTAAGGGAGAAAAAGCCTCATCTTAACTCTTAGATTAATCGATACATCCTTGACTTGATTAAACACCATCGCCATTTAATGTTCCTAAATCATCTGTCATTCCATAATTCAGATAAATATCCGTTCAAGTAAAATAACGAAAGCTGGATCAAGTTGTTGTGAACTCTAAACCTCACTCGGATCATGATCGACGGATTGAGAGGAGATAGAAGTTTTTCATCTTCATCAGCAACGTTATGTCTTTTTTCTCCTTCAAGAGCAACAACACGAATGGAAAAGAAAGCCTTGAGAAGATTATCGTCAAATCCATAAGATCTTTCCAAAAGCTTGTTCTCCTGTTACCTTTTTCCCACAACGAAATCTCTTACAATGAGAAATGAGATCGAAAACTATGACTTTAAGGGGGATGTAACTTTCTTGTTATGATGGAGCTCCATGTCGGTTGAAAGCAGCCCAAATAAGAACATGACCACCATTCAGAGCCATGTAAAGCTGTTATAATTCGGAACCTTAAGGAGTTTATCATGGCAAAACGGCTAGCGCCATACCCACCTTGAAAAGAAGATGCGCCGATTGAGAGCCAAAGAAAATAGGAGACTCCAACCCCTCCGAATTTCTTTAGAGCAAGACCTTAGACCTTTTGAACACAAGCGATCTTTCTATCACCCTCTTGATTGCTGTTAATAATATTCATACGCCAGAATCTCATATAATTAAGAACAATTTGGGAACCTTGTAAAAATCGAAAGTGTTGTAGTTAGGAGTTGAGCCAAGAAATCGATTTAAGAAGGGTAAGACCGACACCCGACGACACGATAGAGGTATTAGTTTCCACACCTAGACACCCTCTTTTTCATCGCTATTAATCGTCTCGTCACCAAGCCTTTTTAGATGACATACTTATCTCTAATAAAATTCCCATGTATTTAAAAGGAGCTTTCATTATCAAACATCCATAGACTTAAGCAGCTTCTGCCAACACATTATCGGGATTACCGACACCAAGAAGATGATCTTTTCTGAATAATTTATTATCATACCAGATAGTAAGGAAGAAGCATCGTAAGGAATATTCATGATACCCTTTAACGTTAGTATGGAGACCATACTCACCATAAATACCGTGTCGTCGGCGTAGAATAAATAGACAACGTCAAGTAGCAAGGGTCAATCTTGTACTCCTTTGAAAATTCTCGCTTCAACTGGCCCGGGAAAATGATAAGTGGAGAGACTTCCATAATGAGTAAAACAAAAAGGAGCTAAGGGGTCCCCCTGTTTCAGTGCCTCGGTATAATGAAATTCAGAAGTCGGACTCCCGTTAAACTAAAAGAGAGGCCTTCATTGAAGCAGACTTCACGATCCTGAACGCCCCATATTTTGGACAGAATCCAAAAGAGATGAGAAAATCTCAAGATAATCCCATCTTACAGAATCATAAGCCTTGGCGATATCGCTTTAAAAATCATGGCTTGGTTGCTTCTTTAAGATTTGCACCGAGCTAAGATTTCATGATAATAATCGGACCATCGGAATCTGTAAATCTATGATATGGAATTGCAGTCTGAACATCTGAGGTGAAGATCCGAAAATAAAAGGAAAGCCGAGAAGCTAGGTTCTTGTAACGACTTTTTATAAGGCTTACCTACTTAAACTGATGGGACGGGAGGTCGACTATACAACTTTCCGGATCAAGAACTTTTGGGATGAGGGCCACAATCGAAGAGTTGCATCCCCATAGCAAAAAACTCCTATGATCAAAAAAACCATTTCACAGCAATGCAAAGTAAGGCCCCACTACGGTCCAATACTTAGAAAAAAGATCGAAAGTAAAAATGTCCGGCCCAGGGGATATTTAAATCACACCCCACCACTCTGGCTGTGCGACATTTTCGTCTTTTGAAGATCGGAGATTATCAATTCTAAGATCTGTTCATTATTGAGACGATTAGGGATAAGGAAAGTTATCAAGACTTACCTCGTTAGTACCCGGTCTTGGAATCTGTCCGTTTAAGTGCTTCTAACTCTTGTTTAACAAGATCAGGTTCAGACAATCAATTCCGATCTACCATAATACATTTAAATGATAGATTTGCGCGTTTTTTGTAATGATTATTGAAGTATTTGGAGTCTCGTCTCCCTCGATTGCCCAACGATTTTGTCGCCTTTTGCATTGATATCCGGTTGGTTAGAAGTTTGAGACATAGTGTAAGTTTGTCTTCAAGTCTTCCAACGACGATAACAAGAATGTCGTCGGTGAATTCCTCCTTTGATCTTACACTTTATCATTGTCACACAAATTAGATTTAAGATCTTTTGAAAGTACCTTACATGATGCCTTTGAAATCCAAAGTCCAAGCTTGAATCCTCCTTCTTCACATTTGAAGCTTTTTTTTTAAACCGAATCCATACCATGGAATCATCAAGAGTAAAAGAATTCCAAATTTGTTAGACCAAGTCTTCAAATCCAGAAGATGCAAGCAAGATGATAAAGCGATTGGGAGTAGGGCCAAATCAAGGAAAGACATTCCTTGTGTTGTAAAATTGGCCTATGGTCTTGAGAGGTGACGATCAGACAGAGAGCTCGGAAAATGAGAGGAAAGCTGAAAGTAAAACATTAGACATAAGAAGAAACCGATCTAAATTTAATCTTCTTGTAAGCAGCTAGGAGAAACCCGATGTGACATGAGAATCCTTCAGCGGGATCTCGTTTAACCGAATTAGAAATAAAGGAATTAAACGCGTTAGCTCCATGACTGTTAAAAAAACGATCCCACCGTTCCCTCAATACATCTAATTCGTTGAAGTCCCCCATAATTTGACTTTCTCCATCCCAACTAGTGATAAAGAGATTCGAGATAACTCCACAACATACGTTCTTTAGATGAAACAGATTGGGGGGCATAGACCGAAATAATTAATAACTTCTTATTGTTCGGTATCCACGTCCCATACAAAGCTATAAAATTATCAGATATAGTATGATGATCCTTCTTGAAGAAATTAGTATCCCAAGCGCAAAGAATACCCTGAATTGCACTACCTCACTAATAAATGTGGTCGGAAGAAAAATTAGTTTCCCATAGAAATTTTAACCTCTAGCCGAAAACAATCTCCATTCGTAGTTTCTTGAATAGACAAAAAAAACTTAATTTATGTTTAGATAATTAAATTCTTGATCCCATTCCTGTCTTTTTTAGCCTTGGATCCTAGCCTTGGAATTTAAGAAAGACAATTCATCGGAAAACTAATTGGTCTCCTCTGTGTTTACAATAATCTTTCCTCCATTGTCTTTAGTACAACTTCCATAGAAACCCATTGTTTGGAACCCAACCGTTATCATTTTTCTTCTAAAATCTACCAAAATGGATCCGCCTTCCTTGATTTAAACCCATCTATTACTTAAACTTTCAGAAGAGACTTCTGTCCACGGAGTTTTCCGACTCTTCCAATACTCACGAGATTACTCCTTGCCGACATACTAGGAGGTCGAAGATTTGCTTCAGGAATTCTTGATTATTACATGCTTGGGATATCATTGGCAGGTGTGGAAAAACCGGAGGATAAAGGATGCTGGTTTGACGTAAATCAGTGGGCTATACTTCTTTAGTGCGTTTGTCAATGTAAGTTGTATATATTCGAAAGGATCGACGTACTCCTTATCATTGGACTCAACATGTTGCTGCTCGACACCATGAATCTTCACCGTTATCGCCACAATGTAGGTGTCCGAACCATTCAACATAGCATTCTCACATCGTCGTGGTTCAGGTTATTTGACTTGTTCCATTGATTCTTACGCGGATCGTCGTCCGAGAAGAATCTATTCTTTCTCAGGAACATCTTAGAAGGATGGGGAACTAAACAAAAAAGTTACCTTTGGCACGAGCCAATAAAACCCTTCCCTTTTATAATAAGCTTGAAAACTTTCCAAGTTGTTCTCGTTTGCTGGTCCTTAATACAAATTTTACGTTTCCTGTGCAAAGCGGGTCTATCGTACCCATCTTCTAATTCAACCTATTTCTCCCCATTTAGAACTGATCTTTTGAAAAGTTTGATCTGAGTCCAACGCATTTAATAGGAATCCTTCCAAATGTCGACCCAATACTATGTTCCTTTTAGTGCGATATCAGATTGCGCATTTACGAAAGAATGGCGAAAACACGAAAGCAACCACAACATGTTCATGAAATTTCGATTTAGACTTTAGATGAATTTCAATTCAATCATTACCCACAATCCTCTAGGTAAAACTAACCGCGATTGTTATAATACCCTCGTTTAGGACAAAAGTACCTGTATTTATTATGGGAAGAATATTGGAGAACTCGCCATAACACAATTCGTGAAGATCCATGTTAACCAGGAAGAGTCGTCTAAAACCACAAGACGGTTTCCAATAATAGACGAATATGGACTATTTTGGTAATTACCATTGATCTCCTGGACCAATAGCTGCTTCTTTAACCAGTTACATTACAAGAGGGGGAAACCTGTTTCTCTTTCTTGAAAGGTGAAGCTTTAGGCACATTTCTAACCGAGCAGTAGTTTTGTATGATAAGTGAAAAACGAACCAATCCTATTGTTTTGAGGTTCTCAATTAGACGATCAGATTGAGAACATTGAATGAACGTCCTGAACAAAGCGAAACGAGTCCCTGCCATAGATCTCTTATTATGAAAGGAACAAATCGACACGGTGTCCGTAGCGTTACATACCTTTCAAATGGTCCCTACTTGAACATTCATCAGGAAATTTAGACTTGAACACGACTTCGAGATCTTGGAGGTTTGGTCGATTTTGGATTGAAGTGAGTTTATGGAACGAAACCCATGGATAAATGCGATATATAAAATAAGGAAACGGAAAAATAACTATAAAGAATAAACAATCGGAATCTTAAACCCTAAGATCCCTAGGATGAGAGAAAGACGCCTAACACGCTCGATATGGATTCATCATTAAATGACTGATCCAATTTCAGGGTTATAACGATTTCAAACATACAAGGATTAAGGGGATTAGATCGGAAGATTGGGGAAAAGGTTTGATCGCCGCCATTAAAAAATGAAAATTAGATCGGAAGATTGGGGGAAATAGTGTAATACATAAACACATTTATATAAATTATTTACAAATAATGTATAGCCCTCAAGCCTAATGACATGAAACTTAATTAGCTCCGTGCGTAGTTCAATGTTAATTCAAGTTTATCCATGAATTAATTAAAATATTTCACACGCATTGTAAGGAAAATAACACATTGTTTTCGTTAAATAGTTTGATCCAAGATTGTAAGGAAAGAGTAGGGGTTTGTTTATTTATTCCTAGCTCGTTATTTATTATTGCGTTCAACATAATATCAAACTAGTGCAATACCCGTGCGTTGCCCGGGTACACCGTTTCAATAATAGCTTTATTCATCTAAACCTTTCCATATGTAACGCTTACAAAGTTGCAGCAAAATATTATTTAAATGTGGTTGTTATTGCTAACCTTTAAAACCTAAATGATTATTTTACCCCCTTGTGCATCTTCTTAAAACTTTTGCGATTTGTGAGCTGATATAACTACTGCTACTACTACCAAAACGAAAAACCATAAATGCCCAAAACTATCGCAGCTAATTATATGCTCAAAACTATCACAACCGTAAAACAATGCTCTTTTTTCATGTTTGCGTCTATTTCTTTGGAGGATAAAAATACGCGTCCAAAACACTTAACCTAGCCATGATATGCTTCAAATCATGGCTTAAGTAATAGAATATGGATCAGTGGTCCGCTGGTGCGTGCGATATCAACTCCCGTTCAGTGCCTCGTATCATTTGAATAAAAGGTTTCAAACTTTCAATTAAACATCAAGAAAATATAATCAAGCACTACCCGTACACAATTGCATATACTTTATACACCTAAAAATGCTTTTGTATATCAGTTATTCTTCGTAAAGTATAATTACAACCAGGAACCACAAAGGAATAACCATTACATGTTTAACATGTAACAAATTAGTTTGAGGTATGATAATCAAATGTATCATATAAAATATTTTAAACATAAAAGTGCTTTTATTTTTGAAAGGTAAACTTTGATGACTGCTTTCTACTAAAACAATCTCATTTCAAATGAATAGATAAACGTGCATCGAATGACTGTTGAATTAAAGAACTTAAGAAGTAAGAACAGAGTTACGCGAATCACACAGTTAATACACGATCACATCCATATTTGTACAAAAGAGATTAGGAAGATTGCCTTGATATAATCAAATGTCTACACAAGCCACTGCCATGCCTTTTGTGAAAAAAATCAATGAAACAAACAATACATATACAAAAACTTAACACCAACCACTCACGAGATATGGAAATTGCAATGATGATGGAGAAACAGATTTTTAGAGAACTCTAACATAAAAAATAAGAACTTGAGCATAAATGAAATGATGATATGAATGTCTTATAGTAAAGTAATATTTTGAAAGTATAAAAGAAATGTTACCCACGTGTCATGTTACTGACTTTTCTTTTACCCTTATCTATGAACCTAACTCTCCACATTAAAAGGTCAAATTTACACGGCTACGATCGAAAGTAAACATGATTCAATGGCTGAGACTGAAGGCCAGGTTTTGTTTTTTTCTCTCTGTAGCGTGAGCAATAGAAAAGGGAATTAGAGGCTATAAATACCCCCTCCCCTCTCTTGTACAAATCGTCCCACACCATACATAAACATAGACAATATGTTTTCTCCTACACTTTAGGGATTTATCTCTGTAATATCTTACCTGTAAGTTTTATATTTCAATTAAACTTTTCCTTTCCATGTCTACTTTCTCTTGATCTTATCTTTATAATATATCCATCATTGTGAAAATTATTGGAACCTATCAATATAATAAAGTGTTCTTGAGAAATTCTTATGAAATTACCATCATTTACCTTGAAATTTGGTATAATCTTGTTTATCCTTTGAATATGATTATTATTGAATTGTTTAAGTCCATAATGTGTTTTGTTACTTCTTTGATCATGGAGTAGTCATCTTGTGTTTGTTTGGGCAATATGTGATCTTGGATATGAAGCGTTTGGATATGTGTTTATTGAAATGGTTAAACATGATTTTCTAAATGTAAAGGCCGAAATACTTATAAACTTATGTTTTTTCATTCCACTTAATATATTGGTTATAATAACTTATAAAGGCCGAAAGGATTTGTTATTATTAATCGATATAATCACTCGTTATATTTAAAGGCCGAAAGGATTTGTAACTTGTGAAATCTTTATTCTCTAAACTTGTAAACACTATCTTAAACACTTCATTGTCTTAGTGATCATTGCCTAAACAAACATACTTTAATCATTGCTTAAATCATTCTTTTATTGCTTTCTTTGCAATATTCAATTTATGTACGTTTTGGTTAATTTGACCTGTGACAATCTTATTAACCTTAGCACCTTAATTACAAATTATGAAAACTTCAATTCTCGTAGAATGACCTGGACTTACCTAAACTATATTACACTCGAATAAGGTATACTTGCTCGAATGTTGTGTAAAAATTGGTATTTCTAGTTATTATAAATTTAAAGCTTGCAAAACACACATCAGTGTAATCTGTTCATGACCTAGGAAATACTTACACAGATCATCACAAGTGTGACAAAGCAATATGATTAGGAGAAGCAAACTAAGGAGTAATGCATGATTAAGTAAATATGTTTGTTTACCCATACGAGTTCCACTAAATTTAGTTTAGTTTAATTATTTGTTTAATTAGTTTAAAACCAAAACTTCTTTAAAACTTGAATTTTACCTGTTTTCATAAAAACATAAAAATACAAAAATAATCTTCTCTCAACTCCTTAGATCTTAGTTAGGTTTAGCTCGACCCTTAAGACGATATGCCCTAAGAGAACGATAACAACCCCCGAGTCCTTGCTATACTACACCGCAACGATTAGGTACTCTACCTAGGGAG
>BQNB010195192.1:0-11387 GCA_026074375.1 Tanacetum coccineum | reverse complement strand
CCATGACGAGCACGTTTGCGTGTGTGATTATTTTTTTCTATTATTATTATTATTAAAAAAATTTCTTTGTGTAAAGTAAAGTTTTTTAGTGGTGTGTTATAGAAATGTTATTGAGAGGATGATTTTGAGGTTTTGTGTTATAGGAAAATTATAGAATAAAAGCTAATGTGGCGCGCCTATAATGGGTTGGATAACACCCCCTCCACCTAGCACTCTAATTGAATGAATACGTCTTGATATTGCTGAAGATGAAATCTTTAAAAAGTTTCTCGGGGAAGAAAATGACGTTGTTTATATATCCCTATATGGAAGAAAAGATTTGTTTGGACAAACGCTTCGAAAAATCTAGTTAACTTTTCCTCGTGTGTCTGTCAAATGAACCAAGTCACGTAAACTGAGGAACGAGACATTCAAAATCCGCCACCACTTAAAACATCTGGCGATATTTCTTTTGCGATCTTGCAGAGAACAAATAAATGTTCTTCCGTTTTGGTACAATCATCACACGAGGAACACCTTACGGAATCTAAATCCACACCCTTTCGATCAAGGTTACTAAGGTTGCGTTTAGTTGGAGAAATTTTTTTCTAGTTTTGTGTTTTCAGATTTTAAAAAAAGGAGGAGATTTATTTTCCACAAAACATAGAAAACGCGTTCATGTGATACTATTTTCCAATTCTCAAGAAAACAAGGGGGTTACAAAGAAAACAAGGAAAACAAATAAAATGTGTTTTGTAGTTTCTCTTGTTAAGTTGAGAAATGTATGTTTTGTAGAGAATTTTGTTGGAAAAAAATAATTTAAACGCGATATCTGTTTTCTTTGTTTTCTACAAAACATTTTGTGAAAACAAGAGTGTTTTCCCCAACTAAACGCACCATAAGCATTTTCATACTACCATTCATTGCTTGCCGCATACAGACTTTCAAAGGGACATCATAGTTCCATCTAGTTGCAACATAGGAAGCAGGTGGGACATAAGCATGATGTCCTTTTAACTTCTTTTTAAAAGAAACTTAAACTTAACTAGTAATGATTTCTTTTTACCATCAAACTATCCAAGTAAGTACGATATATGCCAATTAAGGATTTTAAACTAGTTTATTGGGTTCGGGCTCGAACTCAATAAAAGCTCAAGTCAACTGAGTCAAGCTCGAACTTGACTCAGTTTTTTTTTTTGAACGGCGAAATTTACTTGAGCTTTTATTGAGTTCAAGCCCGAACCCAATAAACTAGCTTAAAACACATAACGATCCGAGCTCGAGCTTTTATCGAGCTTTTCGAACCTTCACGTACATATATATCTTTTACATCTATTTATATAAATAACTTAGAGGTTAACATGAATATTCATATAATACTATTAGTAATTAAATTAATAATCTATAAAGGTTTTTTAAACACTAATGCTTCGGAATGTTTCATTTAATCACGATGTAATGCATTTCTAATAATTCTTTAATCTTGAGTTTACACCATCGAATACATTGTTTATATATAATCGAGCTTTTCAACCTAAGATCGAGCCCTATTTGAGTCTTACTAGAGACAAGCTCAAACTAGGATGATTAAAGCTCATGTACCTATCAAGTTCAGCTCGAGTCTAACTTATAATTTTCGAAGCGAACTCTATCTCTATCAAGTTCAAATTCAAGCTTGGCTTGACTCAATTGCAACTAGAAGTATTGCAACTGGAAGTATAAATATTCCTAAAACTTGACAAGCCACTGTTTCGGTTGAAGCATTTTTATAAACAGAGCTGTATAATGAGTGGTGTGAGTGTGTAACCAAATCAAGCAACATCGCTTGATCAACATAAAACTTGAGTGTTTGTTGACTAGCACAAAGAAGTCAAGCTTGAAGTTAATATCCAAATTGCTACTTTTTCGTCTCAAAATTATTGTTCACAGACAAGAAATACACAGTTTAAGAAAAATATATTAATTACTACTTTGGTTCTACGAAAACAAAAAATGACAGTTTTACACTTTAATAATTAATTAGAATTTCTTTTATGTTTGTAAATACCAATTTAAACTAAGGGTAATATAGTAAACTAAAACAAATTCAACTATTATTTTTAAAAGTGGACAATTATTTTGAGACAAACCAAAAAGGAAAGATGAACAATAATTTTAGAACGAAAGTAGTATTATGTAGTAGGGGTGAGCAAAACGGACCGCGGACAGGACCGGACCGAGAAACCGGCCCGAACCTATTTCGGTCCTGTCCTCTGTCCATCATTTTCCTTATTTTCGGTCCTCGGTCCGGTTTGGTCTTACGAAAAAACCAGCAATTATGTCTTGTTGGACCGGACCGGACCGAAGATCGAACCGCACCGGACCTGACTATTTCGGTCCGGTCTTTGGTCCGTTCTTCGGTCCGGTGTTTTGGACAAAGTCGATTTCGGTCCGATCCGATTTTCAGATCGTGATTACCCCTATTATGTAGTGCATTGGAAGTCGATTTAAGTGCTTAATAAAAGGTATCGCTAAAAAAGTGTCTTTTAATGAAAAAAAAGTGTCATTAAATTAAATAAATGTTGCGAAAAAAACAAAAATGTTGACGAAGTTAAAAACGATGTCACTTTATTTTTGGGTGTTTTCCTTACATTTAAAAAGTGTGGGTAAAAGTGAAGTCGATAAAAGTCTATATATAATGTTAATACTAATATTCGTGTAAAAACGATATTTTTATTTTACGATCTTTATGTTTTGATAATAAAAAATATAACTTCATACTAAGTAAAAGTTTACGTAAATAAGTTATTAGTCGTAAGTTTTTGTCTCGACGTCAAATCACTTAAGATATGAATATGGTATTATAAGACTTGCATAATGATGAAAGAAATTATTTTATCATACACACTAGTTTAATCATTTGCATAGAGTCATGTAAGTTTGCTTACATCTCCACTAAACAAATGATTTTAATTAGACACATACTTAATAATTAACTAGTTGTATTAGTGAATTAGACAAAATAGGATTAATCATATATGAAAACAATCTTTCTATATCTTTCCAAATCTAAAAAATCTTTCCATTTTAATGTTAATAAATATTTTGTTTCTAAAAGGTTGTATTAAATCAGATATTTAATTACAATTAGGAGATTTTGAAAAGATTTTTTGTTAACCACAAAATAACAAAAAAAAAACGGCTAGTGCCCGTGAGATAAGAAAAACAGATCCTTCGTTCGAGGATTTATGGATCCGTGGAACACCTGGACGAGAACTCCTATATAGAGGCTTGATATTCTCATTCTAGTTCACCCTTTTCCATCCTCTCTCAAGCATATATTTTCACATAATCATTTGCATACATTTATACATTCATTCTTTGATCATTATACTTGTTTTATAACCATCACAAGTGATCCAAACATTTTCACTTTCTAGCAAGTGAAGAACACAAAGAAAATATTCAAGCTTCAAAGTGTTAAAAGCCGTATTAAGTCTTATATAGTCATCACATTGTTGTGATTTTCTCTTTGGTCCACCATCATCCACCAAAGTTGTATTCATACTTCTTATACCATACTTGTTTGATCGGTTAACCATTACAAGTGATCCAAACATTTTCACTTCATTCATTGCATATATACTTTTTTATCTATTGACTTCACATAAGGCATTCAAATCTACGTTTTAATTTTAAAACAGTAAAAACTATTCAACATCTCTTCTAGATATCCACATATAATGAAAAAAAAGTGGAAGGATAAACTTTTTGCCTTGTATGACACATATTTTTACAAAAAGTGTCATTAAATCTCAAAATTTTGACATTTTGCCCGTACTTTTTAAAAATGTCACTAAAAAGTTATATTTAATGATAATTTTTTGTGTCACTGGAACAACCGTCACTAAAAGTATATTTTCTTGCGATGTATGGTTATTTATTTTCAATTCAAAACAAACGATATTACTTAATATCTATCTTCAAGCTTGAGCTTCCAATGACTTGGCGTTTGAATAAATTTAGCTTACAACTTTTGGACGACAACTTGTATAAAACTAGCAAGTAGTTAGAAAAAATTATGAGAGAGTGGAAAGGGCCGTTAAGAGGTATTATAAAAGTGACTTCAACTCTATGAGTTGTTTGGTAATTTGTAAAATTAGGAAACTATTTTATGATGATTAGTTTAACCTATAAATAAGGATTAACAAGCATAGTTGCCCGCGCGTTGCTGCGGGGCGGTGTTTCTTTTATTACAGATGTGTGTGTTTTTTTCTTAAAATTTGTATGGTAAGATTTCAAAGTTTTATAAGTATGATTTGCGTGTGCTAATTTTTTTAAAAATTATGTGGTTAAAAGTTGCTTTTTTAGGTATTTGGGTTTTTTTAATATAATTTTATAAGATTTGGGTAAATATGTGTTAACCATGATTGCCCGCGCGTTGATGCGGGCCGTTAATTTTTTTATTTTTTTTGGTTTTTTTTTTTGTATTTTGTGCGGCTTTATTTTTCCGGTCTCATGTTTAATATTATTTTTTTATATGGGTTTATGTGTTGGGCGTCATGTCGTGAGTATTTTTTGATCTGAATAAGTCAATACTTTTGTAATTTTTTTTTTCTTATTTTGTGCCGGGGGAATATGGCAAAAAAAAAAATTTTTTTAATTATTTTGTGCGATAGTTTCTTATTTTTATATGGCTTAAGTGTTTGTCTCATGTCGCGGATATTTTGAATCTGAATTAATAACGTACTTTTGTAATTTTTTTTCCTATTTTGTGAGAGACAATTTTTTGTAAGTTGAACTAGTTAAAGAAAAAGAAAAAAATGTGTCATAATGGGCCGGCCCACAAAGTAGGAGCCCAATGAGCCGGTTAATTACTGTAGCTACCAATGTAGCTAAACTATGTCAAAACGACTTAGTTTTTATTCGGGAACGAGCAATTTTTTTTTTAAAGTTGCCTAGTTAAAGAAAAAGAAAAAATCAAAAAAAAATGTCAACCCAAAGTAGGAGCCCAATGGGCCGGTTACTGTATCACCAATGTAGCAAACTATGTCAAAACGACATAGTTTTATTCCACACATAGTATATGTATATAATTGCTTTAGAGTTCTTTGTACTTTCGAATTATAATTTGGTACCACTGAATTAGTATTTTATTTTTGGCACATTTGAATTTAGTTTTGTATTTGGTTTGGTAATTTGAATAGAGCTTATGCTTCATTTTTGAATTTGTTTGTTAGTTTTATTCATTTGATTACCAACTAGTGGTAACCATGAAGAAAATGATTAAGAAGATGTTCGTTTTGAAAGGATTATGTGCAAACAAACAACAATCTTTCACAACTTGCCTTCAGAGAAATGCTTAAGGGTCACACCGGTGCATACTAAAAAGAACACGCAAACGGAAATAAGAAATGAGTTACGAAATGAAATGAAATGAAGAGGAAATGAAGTTACGATGTTATTCTCATTAAAGGTTAAAACCGTAATTATCCGAAGAGTATATATTTATCTGTGATAAATATATATATTAAGTACATAAAAGACAAAGTCTAACCCCAAAGGGTTGTAGGTTGGTCGAAATCTCCTAGAGGAATTGAGTTTGACAAATTGTCAAACTCGTGTACTTATGGATAATTAAGGTGAATCATAATTGTTCTAGAATTGTCCTTAGTACCCTATAAATACCAAGGCATCATAGAAACAATTCACTCACTCCTCCTAACCCTAACAAGGGTCGAAATTCTCCCCCCTCTTCTATCCATAAACCGGTCGACTTAGGTTTTATCCCTAAGTCAACTAGTTGACTTCATGTCGACTTATCGGAGGTTCGTGCTCGCCTAACTTGCATAGGTTCGTAGCACTAGTTCTATTTGTGCAGTATTGATGGATACCTGACGGAACCCAAAGATACGGGCGTCCCATAAACCTGACGGGTTCGAACAAAACATGAGCATCAAGAGAAGAAGTGATGGCAACTATGTGCATGCAGTTGGTCAGTAAAGTTTGGAGCTTAGTTTTTGCAGGGAACATGCAAGTAGTTCTTTAAAACACCTTTTATTCGTGTTACCGTTAGGATTATCTATCTGAGTTACGAATATCTTGATAAGGGGGTTTGGTATGCTGTAAATATACTTGTTATATTTTTCGTTTTGTGCATGTTTTTAGTTCATGTAGGGGACAATCAAAAACCTACACGGTTTAAGGTTTGTTTGGATTGAAAATTTTGAATCGTCTTCGTTTTAAAGAGCCATTGGAAAACGTTTAACGAGTTCTTAAATTTGGTATTCGTTTGTTTGTTGGACTTTGGCAATCTATGACTTGATTGGATAATGGAATTAATTGGTCGGTGAGTTTGTTATATGAATTTGAACGATTATATATGGATGTTTTCGTAAGGTTGTTTTAAAGTTGATACTTTGAGATCTTAAAATATGTTTAAATACATTAGTTTGTTTGACGTGAGTCTAGGATGTTTGGTTTTTGATTTTGAAACCGTTTAATCGTATCATATACGTGGGTTTTTAGGATCATCCGTATCATATTTGGGGCTTTTATGTTATTTGAGCCCATCCGTTAACTTATTTTATAACTTGAATTTGTTTGATACTTAGATTATATGTTTGAAGTTGAACCGTTATACTTATCAATAACTTGCTCATTAGAATTTTGATATGGTAGTTGAATTGTAGATCGATTCGGGGTGTAAAGACTTGATTATTATAGTCGTTTAGATTTTGATCTATCGTTTGAGAATTTGTCACTTTGGAGAAATTTGAATATTCTTTTGTTTGGCATTTGAAGTTGGTTTCATGAATTTGATAACCTTTGTTGGAGATCGTTTTAGCATATTAGTTGGTTTGTTTGACCGTTTTAAATTTGTCGATCAACATTTGATTACATGTTTTTGAAGTTATCAGCGTTTGTTTTTGGATCATTTATGTTCAAACCATATTTGGGGATCGATCGTTTGTTTTGAACTAAGCTAGTATCTCAAGGGTTTGAAAATTTGAAGTTTGAATTTGGGTTGGAACAGGTGGAGGAGTTCAAGTTACGGTGAAGATTGTTTAAAAATGACTTAAACTTTATGGGGGGTTTGGTAAATTTGTTAATTTTTATGGTTTGTTTTACAGGTTTGTTTAAAATTAGAAAAATATAAGAGTTATTTTACCTTATAAATAGAGATTAGTTGCTTAAAATTCTTACTTTTGAATTTGAATTTTGTATCTTTGAATTTAAATTTTATGTTTGATACCTTTGAATTTGATTTTGCATTTAATTTATTTGAATAAAGTATCCGCTTCGTTTGTCGGACTTTGTTCTTTATGTTGTCTTTTGATTTGATTATCAACAAGAGGGTTCGAGAACCACTCGACCCAATTACAAAACTTTCTTAAATCTATTACAAATCCAAGTATACGAGTTGAGTTTGAGATCGTTTAGAATGAGGTCCTTCTTTGGCTTCTTAGACTGAAACACAAGCTCATTTCTAAGTATTGAGCAACTAACCATTTCAATCACGTTCATTATTATTTATCCACACGATGCTGTCCCAACTTATGTTTAGTGCAACCTATCTGGGAAGTACATGTATATATAATGGGACATACTTGTACATGTATTTTAATGGGGTCAAAGGGTGTATTAAATCATTCTTATGTTGATATCCGTAGTATTTATTTACAACTGCAGGTTGCTCTAGCTTCTGGTGAAGGACCTTATATGGAAACGGTAAGAGAAGCTCAATTTGGAATCAAGCTTCCCAATGTAATAACCGTGGATGCTAAGGGGCTCCAACTGCAACCAGATGGGCTTCACCTCAGCACCCCTGCTCAAGCTCAGGTTGGGGAGATGTTGGCTCATGCTATTCTACAATCCAACTGCTATCAATAGTTTTGAGGGGATCCAATTAAGGTCCTTGTGAATATCATTTTTCTATACACATATTGATATGTGCATATTTTTTATATTAATTTTTAGTGTAACAGAAAGTCATTGATGGTTTAGGGGATTTATACAACGAAATCACTCTTCGTCTTGTGCAAACTGTAATATTTAATTGATCACTGTTCAAGGGGAAGGTAATCTAACATTAACAATCAACCAATGGTTTAGCTAGTGAGCCTTTTGATGCTCTTGATTACATTAACTTGCTTATATTTGGTGCACTTGTGGGATGACACCATCTTATCCTACAAATATGATACTCCTATAGGTATCTAAGGTTAGACCACTCTTTATAAATAGGTGATCCATCCCGGGCTGGTTATCCATGAAAGTTGGAAGAGATTGTATAACTAAAATAATACTGTACAAGATATCAATCTTTATCATACAACTACATAAGAAGTTACAAACAAAGAGCTGGAGGTGTAAATAGTATATATAGTACTCCATATAAGAAAAATTGCAAATATTATTGCTGAGAATCTTAACTGTGATTTAATTTCACATTATACACATACAGAATTATAAACATTAAAACACTCTCTTATAATTTAACTGACAAACAATCATGCATGATCAAAAACGTATACCTTAATCATCATGCATCTTCTACATGCAACAGGATATCCACCACCTGCTTCATGGTTGGTCTTGCTGTAGGGAAACATGTACACTTTTATCAAATTACAATTAATAATAATTAACAGAAAATAAAACAGACAAAATTGGGTAGAAGCAGAAGACAGACACTGTGAACGATAAATAAGAAAACAGTAAAAGGTCGTGAGGAAGCGTGGCACGTGTTGACAATGTTCTTTAAAACAGATTCGTGTCTGTTCCCAGGGTACACGTTCTAAGCTGTTGTACAGCCGGAACTGACATTACTTGCCTGAATATCACAGAAAAAGAGTGTTCTGATCGAGAAGATAACTGGAAAACTTTGGTTAATGAATGCTTTTCTCTATGGTGGTGTTTTTGTTGATGTTGTATCTTGGGAATGGTTGAGATTGCATCTATTTCAACAACATTCCTATGCATTATGGTGTGATGGTGCAAGCATGTCCATTAGGCCTTAATAATGATTCATTAATTTTCTGTATAAACTTTGAGGTTCAATAATAACCGCCAATTAATTGTCAATTAATGATCATTAATTTTATAGTTATAAACATTGAGTCAAATAATAACAGCCATTAAAATTGTCAATTAATGACCCTTTTAATTTACAAGTTATAAAATTTGTAATAGTTCAAATAATAACCGCCATAGTAAATTGTAAATTAATGACTAATTAATTTACGGTTATTAACCTTTGAAACAAATACATATCAGTCAATTCAATTGTTTCAAGTTTCTAAACAAACTCATTAATGACTTTTAATCATTTTTCCTTCATTCCAATACCTTCTTTAAGATCTCGATGTCTCAGTAATTAACTCTATTTTGGACATATATGGCTCGACCTAGCCATTTACATTTAATAATATAGTACTTTAATTAATTATTTATGTCCAAATTTAGTGAAAACACATTTTCACTAAAAATTTTCCAACACTTGCATCCTTATCTTCCTCACAACAACGTAAAGCCACCTTAATCAGAGTTCCCAATCTACTCTTGCTATAATTCTCATCAACTTTCAAGTCTAGAACTTCATGAACCCAATCGTTTTTTCCACCAGCGGCTGTAATCTTTTCTGCCACCCGGCTGTGTAGCCTTACTTTTGATCCCTCACTTTGATTGGCACCTATTGGACTTCGACCGGTTATCATCTCTAACATTACCACTCCATAGCTATACACATCAACTTTTGACGTCATAGGAATATTAACAAATAGCCATTCTAGAGCCATGTATCCTCTTGTCCCTCTTGCTTTTGTAAACTCTAAATTACGAGTTTCATCTCTATCCAATAGCCTAGACAGCTCAAAATCTACTACCTTTGGCTTGTAATCATAATCCAGCAAGATATTTTGAGGCTTAACGTCATAATGCAAAATCCATTCCAAGCATTCTTCGTGTAGATAAGCAAGCCCTTTTGCGGTGCCCAATGCAATTCCATAGGTTCATATCAAGTCCAGTTCAATGACATGCTAATTTCTGTTGCGGTGTTCCATTTAACCATATATTCATAACTCAAAAGCCTGTTTATGACTCTCAGCACATTACCCCCACATTTTTATTAATCTTCACTATGGTAAGTGTCCCAAGGGTACTTATCTCTGCTTGAAGTTCCGCTTCCCCTTGCTTCTTACTACATTCATTAAGACGTTTTATTGCCACGACACGGTTGTCTGACAATACTCCTTTGTATACTATGCCACCACCTCCTCTTCCTATCTCTTCGCTGAAATTGTTTGAAGCCTTTTTTAATTCAGAATAGCCAAATCTCTTAAATCCGGTGGCAGTTTGGAGGTAACCTTGTGTAGTACTTCTACGTGAACGGGTTCCATAGAAGAAGTAAATAACAAAAACTATCTCAAGTGCACCAAATACATACGCACTCAGCATCAGAAACTTGATGGACTCTTTAGGTCGCTTTAAGTCATAAGGTCTATCAAGTTGGATTGTAGGTTTGTTGGAACAGTTTAAGTTAAAGTCGTTAACAGCCTTATTGTTATGGAATCAAGAAAAAAAAAAAAAAAAAAAAAACACCAAAAAAAAATAAAAAACAACAAAAAAAAAAAAAAAAAAAAAAAAAGAAAAAATAAAAAAAAACCCCCACAAAAAAAAAACAAAAAAAAAAAAAAAAAAAAAAAAAAAAAAAAATAAAAACTGGAGGGCGATTGGATATTTTTTGGGATACATTAAAGATACATGGAACCATTAAAATTGGATGATCCATATCCGTTCACCAAAAGAAATTTGGGGTAACAAATAGAATAAGCTTTGGTCCATTCATTAATTAAATGGAAACCCTTTGCAATGAATCTATTATTTGCAGCTTGCTTACATGATTAGAGTTTTTATTTGGCATGTAAACAAAATCGTTTACCCTAAATTCAAAATTGAGCAAGGTGTAAGTAGTGATCCTCACCATTACCACATAAGGACGATTTGAACTCGGGTTCACACCCATATGACCAATCTGTGTAATTGATCCTCTTGTGATTCGGTAAGCAAGAACACTTCCTGCCATAACTAGGATCATTTAAACACGTACTATTTTCTCTGCAACTTCCATGGATTTTACATGTTTCTGAAATAGCTTGCCAGGTAACTTTCCAAATTCTTCTGGATTCATCTAGACTATACACTCGGACGTTGCCATCATAGTCCATAGTTAACCTTCTCAACGGCTGATCTCCAGCATCTGATGTATTGAACAATAGATCATCAGTTAAGGTGAACTGACCAGAAGAATCCAATGTCGCAATTCTTCTGCTTCCGTATGCATCTCTACTATTTTCCCATGCTTGAAGCTCAGTATTAGGCCAGTAGATGCCTATTGTTAGTACAAAAACAGTGTAGGGGGGGGGGGG
>BQNB010195189.1:0-11388 GCA_026074375.1 Tanacetum coccineum | reverse complement strand
TACAACTTTGCTCTTTTAAGTTTTTAGTGATAAGCACTTTTAGAATTTGAGCTTATAATTGAACTTAGTTTGTTGTCGGGGTAAGTCCTTTGGGACCATTCCTATAAATTTTCTGTTTTAGTTGTTTTCCAATTAATCCTTGCCCGTTAAATGTTTTAGCCCGTTAGTCTTTAAGCCTTTTACCGTCGTATGCCATTCGGTTTGTGCAATGCACCCGGAACTTTCCAACGTTGTATGATGGCCATTTTTCACGACATGATAGAAAAAACGATGGAGGTTTTTATGGACGATTTTTCAGTTTTTGGAGATTCTTTTTCTTCGTGTCTTGCTAATTTAGATAAAATGCTTAAAAGGTGTGAAGACACCAAATTAGCACTAAATTGGGAAAAGAGCCATTTCATGGTTAAAGAGGGCATTGTTTTAGGACATAAGATCTCTAGAAAAGGAATTGAAGTCGATAAGGCCAAAGTTGATGTAATTTCTAAGCTTCCTCACCCAACGACCGTCAAAGGAATTCGAAGTTTTCTCGGGCATGCTGGATTCTATCGAAGATTTATCAAAGACTTTTCCAAAATCTCTCGACCCATGACCCATCTCTTAGAAAAAAACACTCCATTCATTTTCTCGGAAGATTGCATTCTTGCTTTTCAAACATTGAAAAAGAAGTTAACCGAAGCTCCAATTCTCATTGCTCTAAATTGGGATCAACCTTTTGAACTCATGTGTGACGCAAGTGATTATGCAATAGGTGCAGTTCTAGGGCAAATGATTGAGAAGCATTTTAGACCAATTCATTACGCGAGCAAAATGATGACCGAAGCAGAAACGAATTATACAACAACAGAGAAAGAGATGCTTGCAGTAGTTTACGCTTTTGAGAAGTTTCGATCATATCTTATCATGAACAAAAGTGTTGTTTACACGGACCACTCCGCATTGAAATACCTCTTCAACAAAAAAGATGCCAAAGCAAGATTGCTTAGATGGGTCTTACTTCTTCAAGAATTTGATTTCAAAGTAATCGATACCAAAGGAGCTGAAAACTATGCAGCCGATCACCTCTCTCATCTTGAAAACCCGTATGAGAATGTTTTTGATCCTAAGGAGATTAATGAAACCTTTCCTCTTGAAACATTGAATACGGTGACTTCTCATGATAATCAAAATACCCCGTGGTTTGCCGATATAGCAAATTACCACGCGGGGAATTTTCTCATCAAAGGAATGTCAACTCAACAAAAGAGGAAGTTTTTCAAGGATGTAAAGCATTACTTTTGGGATGATCCCTATCTCTTTCGAACATGTGCGGATCAAATCATCCGTAGGTGTGTATTTGGCCAAGAAGCTCTTAAAATCCTCAAAGCTTGTCATGAAGGACCCACCGGGGGCCATCATAGTGCTAATATCACCGCTCGGAAAGTATTTGATGCCGGTTTCTTTTGGCCTACAATTTATAAGGATGCTTACGAATTGATCAAATCTTGTGATGCATGTCAAAGACAAGGCAAAATTTCACATCGTGATGAGATGCCTCAAAATGCTATCTAAGTTTGTGAAATTTTCGATGTATGGGGTATTGATTTTATGGGACCTTTTCCGTCGTCTAGAGGAAACAAATATATTCTAGTAGCCGTCGATTATCTTTCCAAATGGGTTGAAGCCAAGGCGCTCCCCACCAACGATGCTAGAGTAGTTGTCAAATTTTTGAAATCCCTTTTCTCCCGATTTGGTGCACCGAGAGCTATCATAAGCGATCGTGGGACCCATTTCTGTAATGACAAATTTGATAAAGTTATGTCTAAATATGGTGTCACACATCGTCTTTCTACCGCTTACCACCCTCAAACTAGTGGTCAAGTCGAGGTGACGAATCGTGGACTTAAAAGAATCTTAGAAAGGACGGTAGGAGAAAACCGTGCCTCATGGTCAGACAAGTTAGACGATGCATTGTGGGCATTCCGAACCGCTTACAAGACTCCAATCGGATGCACGCCCTACAAGCTAGTTTATGGAAAATCGTATTACAAGACTGTGAAGACTTTTGGTAAGGCCAATCCTAGCCAGTTACTGCTAGTCTCAGCCATTGCAAACCCTAAAAAGCCCAATAACCAAACCTGTACCTTATTGGGCCCACAAACCCACACTCATTGGCCCTAATACAAAGCCCACCACTAATTGGGCCCAAATACTAGCCCACAACCAATTGGGCCCCCCAATACACAAAACCAAGCCATTACTGGGCCCTAGAACAATTTTTTAAACCTTAGGGACTAGAATGTCATTTTTTAAAGTGTTTATAAAAGAAAAAATGGTGAAATTAAAGAGAGGGACTAAAACTGCAAATGGCAATTCTTTTATTATGTTTAAAGGCAAGGGCTGGATTTGCAATTTTTCAAACTCCTTTTATTCTTTTAGTTATACAAACGCAGGGACCATATTTGTCACTTTCTAAAACTCAGTTTATAACTGAATCTCGGCTAAAAAATGAAATGAAAAGAGAGCCAAAGATGGGGGGGCACTCTTGCCTCTTCCCCATTCTTTTCTTTTAAACCTGAACCATAACTGTACCTATTACCCGTTTACCGCCAAAACCCAAACCGCCTCTCCCATGGTTTTTAGCTCCAAACCACCCCCTAGTACATCTCCCAGCTCACTCTAACCATTTCCCACCTCCCCATTACCCCTATAACCCTTCCCTGTTGACAATTTACAAAAACCCGCACCCCTTCAATGGTGAGATGGTATAGAAACTGAATGGAGGGCTAGGATTGCTTTGGAGGCACCTTCTACAACAAAAACAAGACTATCCATAGTCTTTTGAGTTCCTATAAAAGAAAAGAAAAGCTGACGACAGCTAGACATTCTTGGTATCCTGTTTTTACTTTTCTTAGTTTAAATTTAATTAAGTTTGCTTTAAATTGTTGTACTCAGTTTATTTTAAGTATTATTGTGTGTAATATTTTTTAGCTTTAATTATCAAGTTACAGAGTTTTTTTTGTGAAATTGCTATTGTCAAAAGTGCAAAGTCTTATTTAAGACTTTGAATCTGTTTAAACTTATATAAAAAACGTGTAAAAGTTGTTAAGCTCAGCTTATAAACTTGTTTTACCCCTTTATTTCTTTTAAAAAGCTAAAAAGAAGCCAAATTTATATATTAAGGGGTGTTTTGGGTTAGTCTTAAAATGGCGTCAAAATTTGAGTTTTGGTATGGGTAACAAACACTCAGCCAACTTTTGCTGAGTGTGTGGGTTTATTAGAACCATTCAAATAAAAACTTTAGTGTTAAATTTAAGTTTTTGTGGCCCTTTTTGTTTCTGTCAAATTTTCAATTAAGCCACTAGTTAAGCTTAACGGGCTCCAGCTGTTATGACAGCCTTAAGCACTGTTGTTGTGCTTGTTGTTGTTGTTTCTAGCCATTTTACCCAACCTTTTGTCCTGTCATTTTGATATACCAAATATAGCCAAGTGTGTATGTATGCATAATTCTTGAAATCAGCCATTTTTAAGCCCTAATATCAGCAGGTTTAAGTCCTCATTTATAAACCAAACTTTCGAAAATGCTCATATGCTCTTTGTTAATCTTTTTGTGGTTGGTTTGGGTAATATAGGCTCTTAGGCTTATTGCAAATAGCCTAAATTAAGCCCTTTAGCTTTTTTTTTTTCCCCACTGTTAGCTCCCCTGTGCTGTAAACATAACTTCAGCCCCACTTTTATAGGCTTATTTAATATTATGCCATAGGTTTTTTTGGCCTTTTAAACATAGCTCTATAGGTAGTTGTCTTAGGATTAGCCAGCTTATTTTGTTAGTAGCTTATTTTGTTAGCTTATTTATAGGCTTAAAGTTCCCTTTTTCTGTTTTTTTAATAAAACTATTTAGATTTTAGTTTTTGATTTCAGTTATTTTAGGGCTTATTCGAATGCATAGCTTAAATTTAGGATTCCCTATCCTATGATTCTGTTCCCATAAGTAGTAAGCTTATTTTGTTTGTCTTAAATCCCAAAAGAAGAAAATAAGCTCATAAGCTTAATAAGCTTCTGTCAGTCCAAAACCTCAAGTTTCTAGCTTATTTAGTAAGTAAAAAGCATAAGTGCTTTTACAAAAGTTACTCCCCATAAGCCCTTCTACAAGTTGGCTTTTTTGACTTTTGTCAAATAAGCACTTTGGACTCTTTTTGATAATCGGGGTCCACTTCAGGGACTGTTTGTGTAATTTTGTCTTTTATAGTTATAATTGTTAGTCCCCACTGTTAGTATGCCTTAGCTTCGTTAGTCCTTGTCCCTTTACCCTGTTAGTCCCTATAATTAACTGCTGTTAGTTTATTTAATTTAATTAATATAAATTAGGTTTAATTTTAATTAGTTTAATTACTTTTAATTTATTCAGTAAAATTTGGGCATTTTTATATTTTTAGAATTGTTAACTTTTTCTTTATTTAATTTTATTTTTTCAGAATTTTTATAACTTTTATTTTTTGTCTTTTTCTATTTTCTTAGTTTTAATTAGTTATTAATCTTTAAAAATTCATAAAAAATCCAAAAATTAATAAAAAAATATTTTTCTTTTTTATAAAATTTTCTTTTGTCATTTAGTGTCTAGGAAAAATATAAAATTTAGTATAGGCTTAATTTTTCTTAAATTTCAGTCTTAGACCCGTTTTACCGAGTGCGTTTTACCGTTTCTTTTCGTTTAGCATTCAAACGACCTCCGTTTTAGTTCTAGTTTTCTTTATTTTTCAAATTAAGTTAATTAGAATTTAATTTTGATTTTTAATTTAATTTAGCATTTATTTTCTTAATTTTTAGTATTTAGATCTCCCGATACCTTATTCTGTTCCCCGTATTTAATTTAGATTTAATTTTAGGATTTCCCTATAACTAATTTTGTTTCCCGTAGTTTTTAAGATCCCCATTTCCTATATCTGTTTCCCGTAGAATAAATTAAGTTTTATTTAATTAATTTTAGTTGTAATTATATCAGTGTTTCTATCATATCATATATTCTTCATCATTCAATTTCTCATCAAACCAGGATAATTTTCAATTGCAGCCTCGTTGGGACATACGACCCGGGAATATCTCTTCCGGAATCTTTTTATCATTGATTTGATTATATTTTATCCTTTTGTAGATTTTGACCCTTTTTGCCTTGGTTAAGGGCATTTGGTTGAGATCTGCATTTGTGTTATTATATATATATACTAATCCACGAATCAGTGATCTAGTCCCTGTAGATGAAGAACTTGTCTAGAAAGGCAAACGAGTTAAGAGACCTGCCAAGAAGTCTACAACTAAGCCAACAGCATGTGTCGTCATCAGAGAGGCTCATGTGGAAACAAAGTCTAAAAGTAAGGAAAAGGAAAAGCTGGATGTTACTCATGGGAAAGGAATTGAATTGCTATCTGAAGTAGCTTTGACTGAAGAAGCTCATATGAAAGAAGTAAGAAAGAAGAGCTTAAGGGACTTTCACAAGACACATCCTAGTAGTTCTGGTACGGTTGTTGAAAAACCACAAAGTGTTGATAAGATCACACCTACTGTCACAAGTGAAGGAACTGGTAATAAACCAGGGGTTCCCAATGTGACAGAAGATGACTCTACTGAGAGTGAATCTGAGTCTTGGGGAAATGATGAAGACGATAGCAACAATGAACAAGAATCAAGTAATGAAGGCAGTGAGCAGGAGAATGAGAGTGACGAGAAAGAATCTAATTCAGAGCAAGAAGAAGAATCTAAAGATGATGATCAAAAATAGGAGGAGTTTGTTCATACTCCCACTGATGATAAAGATGATGATCATCTGGAATCAGAAAGTGATGATGTGATTAAAAGTGATGAAGAAAAGGGAATGGATGACACTACCTACCAATTTGATGATGATGTTGATGCAAGATTGAAAGAACCCACTCAAACTGATAAAGAGATTGTTCAAGGTGGGGGTGCTAATGCTAAAATGAATGACGTTCAACATGGGAATGAAAATTTAGAGACTACTCAAGAACAAGTTGTTGAAGATGCTCATATGACAATTTCTACTGTTACAAAGAAGACTGAAGTTCCTGATACTAGTTATTCTCATTCATCCGACTTGGCATCCAAATTCCTAAATTTTTCAGATATTCTTCATGCTGATGCAGAAATTGTTTCTCTACTAGATGTTCATGTCACCTATGATGTCCAGAACTCAGGCACCCACTCTTCTTACAATACCGGTTTTTGTTATCACTGATTCATTATCTGTATACACAAACATTCCCTCAATCAATCCTAAACCTTCACTCCTCCACCAATACTGTGTGTTACACCCATTCCACCACCGACAATTGAAACTACAAATCCATATCTACACTTCCTGACTTTGTGCATCAGTCTTTCGATTCAAAAGATAGAATAAAAACATTGGAAAAAGAAGTTGTTGGTTGATCTTAAAAAAAGACCCTCTAAACATCAAGTGACAACTTTAGTGATGAACAGCAGACACACGGTTGTGGAGAAACCAGAGAAGAATCATGAATTCCTTTCGAGTCTCAGCACGTAAGAATCAAAGAGAAGAAAAAGATAAACTGCCTTAGATCTGGCCCAAGGACAGTGATCTAACTCGCTCCACCTGTGATCGAAGAGTTGATTATAAGAATCACACGTGACGAAGTTACTCTACGCAAAGGTGTCTTCTAACCCACATTTTTAATTATGTGTCTGCTTTCTACACTTCTAAATTTGAGTTTATAATAGATACTTATCGAACAAAAATGGAGAAAATAAATCATATCTGGCAGCTCCCCGAACACCGAGATTGCTATGATTGTTTGAAAAAATCTTACGATCTAGACAAAGATTTCTTCTTCTCTTATGATGTATATTCATTGAAGTGTGGCCGAAAAGACAAGGATAAAGATGAAGACCCTTCCGCTAGATTAGACCGAAGGTTAAAGAAGAGAAAGACAAGTAAAGATGCAAAACCAACCACAGGTCCGAAAAAAATAAAAGATTCAATGTTAGCTCTTCAAGGGCACATGTACTCAACCAAAACCTTCTGGAAAGTCTGTTCAATCAGAGGAACCAGTGTTTGAGGTTGCAGATTCAAACATGCCACAAGATCAAGAAGGGAATCCGGGTGATAATAATGATGAACCCATGAAAGAGGATGCCTCTAGACGTGATTGGTTCAAGAAACCTACACCACCTCAAGAACCCACTAATCCTGACTAGCATGAAGGCAAGACTCCACAGAAAGGACCAACTCAAAAGTGGTTGATGACTCTCGCAGCTTCAACTTCTATTGAATAAAATCGTTATAGGGACTTTGATGAATGATGTAGCAACTCCCATAGACTTCTCTGGTTTTACATCTTGTGGCCTTAAAATAAGAATTTAACTCAATAAAATCTTTGTAAGGACCAGCATTCAGACTACTCAAAGGCACCTGCTCTAATTATGATGAATTAGAATATGACTTTGAAGAATTGATACAAGGCTCTTTCTTAAAAAGCTGGTTTAGGTAAATCTTTGGAAGGCTGCGTGACTACCCATTTGATCTTTCACAAACCCCCTTCCTTTGTTCACACGTGGAAAACGTCAAAGGAGTACCTTTTGAATACTTCATCATCAATGATCTCATAGTATCTTGAAGGAGGAGTTTCGACTATGTACATAACACGGCGTCTACTACCTAAGACACAAGGTGCGCTCGGTATGATCTACAAAGCATTGAAGACTTGGTTCCAAAATATGGAGTCTGGTAAAGTTGCTTTTTGATAATTACGGTTATGTGGGGATCTCAATTGGAGGAGAACATGTAAGTCCCTTCTTTTACATATGCAAGGACATACAATCAGAGGAAATGTGTTTTCTTAACAAAAACGTTTATTTTGGCAGTCACTCTTGTCAATGGTAATGACGGAACATGATACGGGGTATTGGAAGGATTATAGTGAGAAGAGCCGATAACACATTATACATATTCAACGAAAGTGACTTTCCACGACTTCGGATCAATGATATCGAGGATATGTTACTTCTTGTGGTTCAGAATAGGCTCACAAATATATCAAGGGATGATGTTGCTGACTTCGCAATAGCACTAAGAATGTTCACCAGAAGTCTGGTTATTCAAAATACGATGGAAAGATCTTCAAATTGGAGGTTGAAAGTATATCAATTAATAGATCAAATTCACCAAACCTGACTAATTCAAGAACAGATCTTTGAAAAAGGCACCCGTACTCTCCTGTCTGAGACCCTCAAGGATCATTTAGTCAACGAATTTAGAGGAATAGGTTTTTGTTGATTTTTTTTTTGTTGTTTTTTTTTTTTGTTGCTCTCTGACGAACTGTACAAGTTTAGTGATGGCACATTAACCAGGCTTCTTTCTTCGCTCGAAGACATTACCAAGAATATCGACATAAAGTACTTGCCGAAGAGAAGATGGAGCACATTGGAAAAGAAAAGAGCCCATTTCATGATCAAGAACATCAATAAGCTGCTAAAGGAAAGGAGGATGATGAGGAGTTCAAAGAAATTTGTTAGCGGTAGACTCTACGGAACTGACCTCAGACTGCTGTAAAGAACAATATGACTTAGTCATATTGTGTTCATTTCTCAAAGGTCATTTCGTACATCATAAACTTGTGAATTTGTATATATGTAGTGTCGACTTATGGTGAAAATAAGGTGTACTCGAGTATAAAATTTTCAAGAATTTCTTAGTAAATTCAAAAAAATTCAAATTATTGTACTCATCACTATCTTATATACCCTCAAAACTTAAAGGGGAGCATTAAAATGTTCCTTATAGTGATTATGTAACATTTTGTCCCCGAACGTTTAATCAATTTATATCCAAAATATCAAGGGATTAACATTTTGGATAAAGGGAGAAAATGTGATTAAACTTATATAAGATGTATTGACATGTGATTAATAAAATGGACTCAATGCACTGTAACATTTAGCATGTTACTACGATACGGTGCACATGTTAAGGGTGGATATTTTAGTGAGATTGAAAAACTCTCAAAGTGTAATTCTTTGATATATATATCAAACACTCTTGATGAACCTTTTCAATGATTTTGGTTTCAGATTATGATGGAATACCCAAAAGACCGACCATGTACCTTAATTTATGGAGTTATAAGGCGGTTAGGTATAGGTATTCAAATCCCATGATCCAGCCATAACAGGAGGGATCTACCCAGGGATATCCACTAGTTAGTGTAGGAAGTCCTAAGGTCTATGATATAAAGGAGAAAATGTGAGAATCGGGAATAATGTCGATGGGATGGGAGGCTAAACACTGGAACAATCCAACAAGGTGTTAGTTATAAAGTCTCGATAAGCATTGGAAGGGGTTGAGATTGAAAAAGAAATGTAAGGATAAAGGGTGATGAAAAGAAATAGCCCTCCATACACTTAGGCCAAAAAACCGGGTCGGTCAATAAATAATCTGTCGGGAAACCACTAAGTTGTAGTCTGACATTGGAAAGACAGTCAATGGACCTTGTTGACGCTATGCACAATCCTCCTAGCCACTCAGGTCTCCAACAGACTTTTGTTTCTTTTTCACTTTGAGTACATGCATTATCTTATCAACTTTCTTACTCCAAGTTAGATGGTATTGAAAAGGTGGCAGTCTGCTCCAGCCTCTGATCACTAAAAACAAAAGTGACTACTATTGAGTCTAGAGAACAAAGAGATCATCCATAAATCTCTTTAGAACACTTGTCAAATCATGCTTCTATTGTACAATATGGTGAATAACAAGTTAACATATTTAGAGTCCTACGCATTATCCTTATGATTTTTCCAGAACATCCTAGTGATTTCATTCACTATGAAGATGGAAATCCTACTTGAGCCAACATCAAACAAGCTCATGGTAGGTGACTTGTGCGATTCTCTATGAATCAAACTTGTGATAACTGGAAAGAAACGATGGTGCGATTCTATTGAAACGATCCGGTATCAAAACTGTTCTAGGTTATGAATACTGAGATGAGATTGCTGATGGAAATTTTTTGAAAATGATTAACATTCTGATTGTTCACATAAAACCACTTTAGCAAGTAACAAGTCGATTGATTTTCAAATCAATTTTTTATTTCAACCGGTGAGATAGTAACTCGCTGGTTCACTCTTATCGTGCTGTCTGCTTTGAGACGTTCCGATAATAAGAACATGCTGAGTTTGATGAATCTGATACATATGTGTTAGAAAGATTCGATACTTCAGCTGGAAATCCTATCAAGGAGATTCTTCTTAAATTGAATCTACCTAATCACAGATTTGAACATATCCTCACGAATTTCGAAGAGAGAGATACTCTAACAAACTGAGAGAATGACAAAGCCATATTCGTCCCCCCGCTTTATTGCTAACTGTTTTATTTCAGGAATATATAAAGATGGTGATAGAGGTACCTGATTCCAGCTGACTCACAAGATTCATAGCCACATGCTCATACCCAACCGACAAATATAAAGACATCATGAAGGCTTAAGAACATGTTTTAAGACTTCTGCCACTCTGATACCGTACGTCCTTCTTGAAGCGACAAAGTGTTAAAGTTAAAGAAATTCAAGAAAGATGCATTATTAAAGCTTTTCAAGATTATCAAATCAAGAAAGGTATGAGCATGTCGGTCCAGAAGTCACAAGTTTACGAGATGGCAAAGTTTACAAGATGGCGAAACGAGATTATGCTTGGTTGATGATCTCAAGGTGTTCCAGATCACATTCTCACATTCAAGTCAAGATAAAGCAAAAGCTCACATCTAAAGTCTATGATCACTACATCAAATCACAAGTTAATGATTGAAGTTAAAGACTATGAGCTTAAGACCGAAGTAAAAGCATAGTATGCTAAGTTTAAATTTTTGTAAATTAGAGTGACCTACCTTAGGGGGAGATTGTTAGATAAACAAAAAAGTGCCGGTCACTACTAATATAATTAGTCATAGCTCGTAGTAAGTTGTTAAGTTAAGTTAGAAAGCTAACTGGGCCAAAGGCCTATGGACAAGCCCACTTAGGGTCCATGGCCGGCCAAGTAAGGCATATATAAACCCTCTCCACACATGGAGAGGGTGTTGGTTGTTCATTTATCATATTTCACTTAAGCTAATATTATCATTTTTCTTTCTCTCTCTAAGGGTTCTTCCAACCATCTTTCTCTCTCTCTAAACTCTAAGTGAATCAATCCATACTTGTGTTAAGATATTCTACAATTGGTATCAAGAGCCATGGGGTGTTTGTGAAGGTTTTGTGTGCGTTTGTTACTCATTTTTATTCGTGTAGTGTAGTTTGAATCCATCAAAAAGTTTTCACTTTTTGAGGGTTTAAAAACCATAAAGATCATAACTTTCTTGCTTAGTTATCTTAGTATAGACTAGAAGTA
>BQNB010195187.1:0-11388 GCA_026074375.1 Tanacetum coccineum | reverse complement strand
AGAAAAAAAACGCCAACCACAAAATTGTTTTGAGATTCGAAATTGAGATGAAACAAATAAGTAAACGACAAAACAAATGACCTTTTTAAATTGAAGATAAATCAAACTTTCTAAACCAAAATAAAACTCAGAACATTAATTTTGAAAAAAAAACAGTTTTAATGATATAAAAACAACTTCATTAGCCCACCGAGTAAACCAGCCCAACTAGTTGAACAAGTTTGAAAAAAAATGAAATTTTAAATCAATAAATAGATAAACCAAACAAACTTATCTAAACATTAAGCAAGTAAGCTAGACAATAAGCAAAAATAAGCCGAATGATAATAAGCTCAATACAATCACAACGAAACCACTAAACCCACCCGTGGCGAGTGATACCAAATGTCGGAACCCAAAGTCACTTTCACTTCACCATGATACAAGAAAAAGAGATAAGAGAAAATATGGAAGAATTTTAGAGAGAAGTTAGAGAGAGAAATGTAGAGAGGAAAATGAGATGGTTGAATTCTTGCAAATGAGAAAATAAACAAATGAGAATCAACACCCTCTCCATCCTTGGAGAGGGGTATTTGTAGTTAAAACCAAGAGTCTTTCATGCCTTGGTGTTTCTACGGGTCGGGCTTGGGATTACTTGGGCTTTCGCCCGATACACGTGACCGATTAGATTACATAAAGAGCCCGTTTACCCGTCTAGCCTATTACAACGTATAATTAATTAATGACCGAGACCTAATATAATTAATGAACAAACTTCCTTGTTCGACTCAATATTTTGAGGCTAACAATATGATCTTAAGAGTATTATGGACATTCTAATACATATTATAAGTTTATTGAACAATAACTAAGCTTACTTGAGCTAGAAATGGGTCGAAATGAGGTTTTCAGGTTCGTACGCCTAGTAACGACTTCATGGGTCCTTTCCCTATAGTACATGGCTACTAATTAGACTTAGGACTATCACTTTGATCCTATAGGTCTGAGTTAAGAACTCCATGTTGTACTTGATGATTTTGAGGTGTGTTTGAAATTGGTTTGCAAAGATACATCGATATTTAAAGTGTTGAAACACCCTGGTGCCCCAAGTTTTAGGCTATGAAGGTGTTCACGAGCTATAATATAGATGACTACTGAGTCCCTATCGGGTGAGTGTTGTAAGCTAGAATGCGTAGATTTGCAAGGTGAAGTGTAAAATATGGTTTTTCCTGCTACAAGGAGGTGACAAAGGAGGTGTCTAGAACCTTGAGCTTAAGGGTGATGAAGAGTGGCATGATAAGCGCTTAAGATGACAAGGTATGAGTCAAGAAGTGCTTGAGGTGCTTTGTTGCTTAAAATGGTTCAAAATAAAAAAAAAGGGGTGCCAGGGTATTGGTTTGGTTTTCGGCTTGGATTAGGGTTTTTAGAATCGAGTTAGGGTTAGGTTTAGGGTAAATTAGGGTTATATGAATTAGTGTAATAGATTAAGATTTATGGTTTAGGCTATATTTTTAAGGTTAGGGTATTAGTTTTAGTTTAAAGTGAAATTAAGGGTTTGTTAGGGTTTTTATATTTGGGTTTTTAGGATGACGTAGGGTTAGGTTAGGGTTTAGGTTATGCATGAGTGCTTGTACCTTGTGCTAAGTGGTGGTTAGAAATCTAAAATGAAAATGTTGAAAAATGGCAAGCTTTGAATTTTATGTTTAATAGATTTATACATTAAGCTTTAATGAGTTGTACATTAACTTGGAGGGAAAAATATCATTCAAATGTGATGCATTGTAGACTTGTACACATACTTGAAGGTTTGAACATTCATTTTTTATGTATACATTACATATAATTAGGGTTTGATATAAAAAACAGGTTACGTTATTAAGCTTGTTTTGATATAACGATTTGAAAAGTACGTTAAATCGATAATGTACTGTTACAAATGATATTAAGAATAGACTTGACATAATAGGATGTTTTACATGAATATAGATTATATGTCATTGATAAGAGGTTGCGTGAGCTCTTTACTTTAGAAGAATGTAAACTAGGTTACATAATGGAATGGAATAAAAACGAAAAATATTCCCGTGAAAAAGGTTGTACTTAATATAGTAAGTAGATATTACATTGATAAAAATACTAGAAAATTACGGGTTGTTATAGGTTTATTGATCCAGAACTCCCAGATCACGTCTACATGTTGAAAAAAGCTCTATACGGTCTTAAGCAAGCACCTTGTGCATGGTATGACAAATTATCTTCTTTCCTAATTGAACATGGGTTCACTAAAGGTATTGTTGACCCGACTTTGTTCACACGACGTCACAGGGAAGACATATTACTTGTTCAAGTATATGTTGATGATATTATTTTTGGATCGACAAATCTAGATTTTTCAAAAGACGATGTCTTTTTGATTCTACAAAAAGGGGGAGAAATGACATGAAACTCACTAAATACTTGTTTAAAAATAATTTTACATTTAATGAGTTTAAATTTTGTAATCATCAAAAAGGGGGAGATTGTTGATAATATAATGTCTAAAAACATTACTAATATTTTTCACATCTTTACGTTTTGATAATCACAAAATATAAAAACGTTCAATGTAAAATTAAACGTAAACAAGTAATTAGTAGTAAATTTTCATTTCGAAATTTATATCACTTCAAGGTATGAATAAATAAATGCTTAAAGCATTTTATGATCAAAGGAAATTTTTATTCAACCTCACACTTTTATAAAATGTTGTTAACATTTTTATAAACATTACAAAACATTTTCTACAATTAAAAGAAATGTTTTATTCAAAATAAACATTTTGAAATTTGAATTTTCGGGCCTAAAACGGCTAAAAAAGTTTTAGAAAACTCCCCCTACACAAAAGACAAACTGGGGAGCCCCTAGTCTAGGGCGGCCCCTTTAAATACGCGTGCGGCCCCTTTAATTTTAAGGGGACCGCCAATAGACTGACGCTCCTCCAGTTTGTCCTATAAATACTAGACTTTTTCCCACTATTTTCTCACCTTTTGCACTCATTCTTTCTGCTCAGCTTTGTTTCCAAGTGATCCAAGCTTAATTCCTCAAGTGCAAAAGAAGAATACTTCCATCATCATGTGAAGAAGTATTACACCTTAGTGTGTATTGCAACCTTGTTGCATTCATATCACATATTTGTAAATCAATTGTATATCTTGTATTTATGTGTAGTAGCTAGATCTTGGCGATCTTTGTAAGTATAGTTAGATCGTGGTGATCTTACCAAGTAGTGTTAGATAGTTGTGATATAAGTAGTGTGGTGAAGTGAAGTCACAAAGTTGTGAAGAAGTCTTAAAGTTGTGAAGAAGTCGTGAAGTTGTGAAGTAGTGAACAAGTCGTGAAGTTGTGTTGTGATAGATTGGTTCTAGCTAAGATTAGAACTCGACATTTAGCTTTGTGTCGTAAATCGGTGTAAGCAACGTTATGTACGGTTTTCTCCGCCATAAGGGAGTTTGTTGACATAGTGAAGAAAACTCTCGAGTTAGGTGCTCGGGGAGTGGAGTAGGGCGTCGGGGAGTGGAGTAGGGCGAAGAGGTGCTTCGTTACCGAACCACTATAAATCCTCGTGTTGTGGTTTGATTGTTCTTACTCTTATCTCTTGTCTTACATTACTTTCTCATATCATTCTATTGATTGTTTAGATAAGTATATTGATCATATTGTGCAAGTGTTGAAATCACATAAAGTCGAATCTAAAAGTTTACAAACACTTTAACACCTTAAATTTAAAAAGCGGTAAACTATTCAACCCCCCTTCTAGTTTTCCAACCCCGATTCCAATTCAGGCTACGGATTTTAGACTTCGTCATCACATGATTCAACAAGTTCAAAATACTTGCCAATTCCACGGATTACCAGGCGACGATGCCAATAGACATATTGACAAATTTTTGGAAGTCACTCAACATATAAAGCAAAATGGAGTCTTCGATGACGCCCTACGTCTATCTCTTTTCCCATATTCCTTGACGCATCATGCTACCGCATGGTATGATCGCCTTCCAAGGAATTCCATCCACTCTTTCGACGAAATGATGAGGAAATTTCTCTCAAAATATTTTCCTCCTTCGATGGTGACTAAATTGAGGAACGAGATCACAAAATTTACACAAGAACCGCACGAATCATTGTTCGAGGCATGGGAGCGTTACAAATTGTACATTGATCGGTGTCCCAACCATAATATGCTTTTAGTTACACAAATTGATACATTCTATAATGGTTTGACATTAAGGCATCGGGACACCATCAATGCTGCAGCGGGAGGAACTTTTATTCAAAAGACACCAGAAGAATGTTACGAATTGATCGAGAACATGACCGCTCACCACAACCATTGGGACACTTCAGCAACTCGAGATGAGACATCTAGAACTATCTCTTCTACTACTACTACCGAGAGTCCAGAAGTTGTTCGACAATTAGAAATGATGAATAAGAATTTTCTAGATATGATGAGACAAATACAATCGGTCAAATCTGTGAGTCCGAAGTGCGAGACTTGTGGTGGTCCCCATTCTTTTACCGAGTGCCCAGCCGTCGATGGCTACACTCAAGAGGCCGCTTATGCTACTACGGGTAACCATAATTCGGGGGGTAATTCCTACCAACCACAAGGTGACCGTAATATGCTTAGCTATCGCTCGAATAATTACCTCGGACCACCCGGTTTCAATCAACCGAATGTGCAAAATAATCAAAACCGATACAATCAAAATCAAGGGAATTATCAAGCTCCGAACAATCAAGGAAGAGGGCAAAACTTCAATCAAGGAAACAACAATTATCAAGCTCCGAATTTTCAAGCTCAAGTTGGACCTTTGAATGAGTTAACGAACTACATGAAAAGTAATGAAGCTACTTTGAGAGCCATGCAAACTCAAATGACTAATATGAAGACAGAATTGCGGAATGAATTTAAATCTTCTCTTGATACAAGAACCAATAAGATAGAAAATCAAAACAATCAAATAATGAACATGTTAACCAATCTTACTATGCAAAAGCAAAATTCCTCGGGTTCAGGATCACTTCCTAGTAATACCGTAGCTAACCCGAAAGGTGACGTGAAGGCTATTACCACCCGAAGTGGTGTTTCTTACGATGGACCTTCGATTCCACTTACTCCTTCTCTTCTCCCGAAGGAAGTGGAACGTGAAACCGAGGCGGCGAAGGACAAGGTGCAAACTACAAGTTCAGAAAGTACCGCACACGTCCAACCTTCGGTTCTAAATTCCTATTCCGGTGCCCGAAGTTGCTTCGAAGTCTAATCCTAAACCGTCGATACCTTATCCTTCAAGACTTAACGACCAAAAGCTCCGTGAAAAAGCTAATAATCAAATGTTGAAGTTTCTTCAAATCTTTCAAAGATTACACTTCGATATTAGCTTCGCGGATGCTCTTCTTCATATGCTGAAGTTTGCTTCTACATTTAAGAGTTTACTTAGTAATAAGGAAAAGTTGTTCGAATTAGCAAATACTCCGTTTAAATGAAAATTGTTCGGCGGTGCTCCTAAAACAGTTGCCCGAAAAACTTGGAGACCCCGGCAAATTTCTCATCCCGTGTGATTTTTCGGAGCTAGATGAGTGCTTAGCCTTGGACGATCTTGGCGCTAGCATTAATTTAATGCCTCTTTCCGTGTGGAAGAAGCTTTCGCTCCCGGAACTTACTCCGACTCGCATGACACTCGAACTCGCAGACCGATCGGTCGCTCATCCGAAAGGTGTTGCCGAATATGTTTTTGTAAAAGTAGGAAAGTTTTATTTTCCGGCCGACTTTGTTGTAGTTGATTACGATGTCGATCCTCGGGTTCCCCTCATCCCCGGGAGACCTTTCTTGAGGACGGCAAGAGCTTTAATCGATGTACATGGTGAAGAGTTAACTCTTCGAGTCAATGATGAGGCCATTACGTTTAAAGTCGAGCACACTTCGAGATACTCCTGTAATTATCATGATGAAACGGTTCATCATGTCCAATGTCATAGACAGTTGCTTGTGAGGAGTTATGCTCAAGAAGTGCTCGGATTTTCAGATAGTTCAACGAGTGGCAATCCCACTCCTTCGGATCCTATCATTGCTTCTTCTTCCCCCTCGTTCACTCCTTTTGAAGGAGGAGATTTCATTTTGGAAGAGATAAAGACTTTTCTACGTACCCCGGATGAACTTTCTAATTTGGATGAAGATTACTACGACACGGAGGGAGATATTCTTTACCTTGAGAAATTGTTGAATGAAGATCCTTCTCCGAATCTCCCTCCGATGAAGAATGACGACCTTAAGCAAGTTGATGTTACTATGAAACGAAGCCTTTAATCGAAGAACCAACAAAACTCGAGCTTAAGGATTTACCTTCTCATTTAGAATATGCATTTTTAGAAGGAACCGATAAATTACCCGTCATAATTTCTAAAGAATTAAAAGATGAAGAAAAAGCCGCCCTTTTAAAGGTTCTTAAGTCACACAAACGGGCCATCGCATTGAAAATTTGACATTAAGGGCATTGACCCTCAATTTTGTACTCACAAAATATTAATGGAGGATGACTTTAAACCGGCAGTCCAACATCAAAGAAGGGTGAACCCAAAAATTCATGAGGTGATCAAAAAGGAAGTTATCAAACTCCTTGATGCCGGATTGATTTACCCTATCTCTGATAGTCCGTGGGTAAGCCCCATTCATTGTGTGCCCAAAAAGGGAGGAATGACCGTTGTGACGAATAAAGATAATGAGTTGATTCCTACAAGGCTAGTCACCTGATGGCGTGTTTGTATTGATTACCGTAAGCTTAATGATGCTACTCGTAAAGACTATTTTCTGTTGACTTTCATGGACCAGATGCTTGAACGTTTAGCAGGGAACGAATACTATTGCTTTTTAGATGGATTTTCTAGATATTTTTAGATTCCTATTAACCCGCAAGATCAAGAGAAGACCACCTTCACTTGCCCTTATGGGACGTTTGCCCACCGACGTATTCCTTTCGGCTTATGTAATGCTCTAGGTATGTTCCAAAGGTGCATGATGGCTATTTTCCACGACATGATCGAGGAAACAATGGAGGTCTTCATGGACGATTTCTCGGTCTTTAGGGATTCTTTCTCTTCTTGTCTCTCCCATTTAGACAAAATGCTCAAAAGGTGTGAAGACACTAATCTTGTTTTAAATTGGGAGAAGTGCCATTTCATGGTCAAAGAGGGCATTGTTGATGACATCAAATAACGTCTATTTTATAGCATCATTTATCCCATGTTATTAACCTATTTTGTATAGTTATTGCAAAGAATTGTTACTTAATCGTTTATATTTGAGAATTGCAGTAATTATGGAGTAATTGGTGAAACTTAGCAAAAGGCGCGCATTCTGAAGCTTAAATGAAGATATTTTGAAGATTACTATTCTGAAGACCAATACGCCGTATCCATAAAGAAGATACGGCGTATCCGTGCCTGCACTCACCAAAGACCATAGAAGATTAAAGATCAATACTGTTGGGTTTAAAAGACTTCAAGATGATTCTTAGAGTTACTACTGCTCAGGTATATCTTAGTGTTGTCAAGCATAACTTAGTGCTGGTGGTAATACTAATGAAAATTATGCTAAGTAGTTAGTACTGGTAGTATAAAGTTACTACTGCTAGTAGAAGTTAAGACTGCTCAGAGATGAAGACTGAAAATATACTAAGTAGTTACTACTGCTAGTACTAAAGTTAGTACTGCTAGTGTATGTTAGTACTGCTAGAGTAAACTTCTAAGTAGTTAATGCTGCTTGTGCTCAGTTACAACTGCTGGAAGAATTAATGTTTTCAGATCAAAGACATATCAGAGAAGAGATCAAGGTTGATTGAAGAACAAGAATACTTATAAAGATAAGTATCAATTATTTATAAAGAAGATATGTATAAACTTATTTGTTTAAGAGATTATGTTTACTTATAGAAAAGATCATAATCACTTGACGCGTTTTGTAAGCCCATTAGGGTTTCCTTAGTGTATAAAAGGAACCCTACGCAATAATGTTAGGTGTACACTTTGATATTCTAGCTTCAAGGTTATTTTGTCACCAAACACTATTTCAGATGATCGTTCCTATTGAGCTAAAAGTTTAGTAAAAGTATTGTTTACTGTTTATTGTTCTTCTTTAGTATTGTACAAACTAGGTTTCCTCCCCCGCAATAGTTTGTGATATTCTCAATCTTAGTTTCTACTATAGTTGTTTTGGATCTATCCAACACAACTAAGCTTTAACAAGCTAAGTAAGATCTGTTAAAAAGGGATCAACAATCATCACTAGCAGAGGGAACTTTAACGTTTATTACCGTTATATGCTTTGGTCTAGGACCTAAAATAGATTTTGAAAATGAAATAGGTTTTTCTTGTTATGTCAAAAAGTCAGATGGTCCCTGATTTATTTTAGGGACCGACTGGACAATCAGGGGGTCATCCTCTTTAATCTAGGGGCCGTAACCTATTGTTTCAGAATTTATAAATTTAATTTTCTTAGTCCCGCTTGTTGATGCTTCAAATGACTTTAAACCTAGACCCGATTTATCTCTAGAGGGTTTTTGTAAACATAGCATCTCACTAAGTGAGTGTGTACTCTTTCGAAATTGAGTTAGCTTGGACGCTTCCTCTTTGAGTTTTTCGTTTTCAATTTTAAGTTTTTGACACGTTGTACACTCGAGATCAACTTCCTTATTTTTCTCGAGTTTTGACACTTTTTCTTTTAACTCGCTAATTTCGTATTATAGACTATTTCTAATAGCTTATAAGTGTTTGTTTTTGTCACACCCCACCAAGGCGAAAACGCGAGGTGTAACATATTAATAAACATCAACACAAGATGATAGATAAAACACCATACATGAATAAAGATAAAAGAAAGTTATCCGAATTACAACTTTTCCAAGTATACGATTTAAAAGTTCAAAAGACAACATAGTTAATTTTCTTCCGAACATAGATGACCCAAAAGACAACAACTTGGAAGAAAGTAGACATCTTTAACAAATCCAATGCAAATGCGCTAAGTTTCCACTTTAAGAATGTCACCTGAAAAGCATGATGAAAACGGTGAACTATCAAAATAGTTGGTGAGCTCACAGGATTATGTCCACAAAATATAGTTCTAGAAAAAGAATTGATATCCGAAATTAGTTTACCAACTCAATGGCAAGTTAATAAAAACAAGACAAGTTTTTGAAACAGTTCCCGTTACATAAATTAACGTAACACAAATCAAACCAACATATATGTATGCTATAGTGTTCATGTGAGGCACTACTTAAACGTATTCAGCCTAACCGTTCCAAACATCTAATCAAGTTCTAGTTGTATACTGTGGCACAAACACTTAGTACTATACACCCTTGTGCGGGGAGTGAGGAGGGGCTAATCTCCTAATAGCACTATCTATAAGTACTAACGTCTCAATCACGATGAGGGGGATAATGAGTTAAAAGTAGTGGCGGGTTCCAAGCATCAAAAAACATACATATCAAGTTCAAAGTTCAAAGTTCAACACGTTTCCAAAGTTTAACACGTTTCCAATGTTCAACAAGTTCAAATCCAGTTCCATACGTTCAAAACAAGTTCAAGTTCAAATGTGCTCAAACAATTAATTACTTAAAAGTAAAAGCATAACAAATCAAACGACACATCATGCTTTTTCCACCCCCCAAAACAACATTTAAAAACATACGCAAAAAGGGGATATGTTAGAAACTCACCGTAAATAAAAGTATCTGACCGAGAAAAGTCAAACAAAGGAAAGAAGAACGCCAACAACTCAACCCGCGACCTATAATACATATGGTTCCGCTAAAGAAAAATAAATTATAAGAAAATGCACATTTTTGCATAAGTATAAATATATATTATTTCGACCAATACATGTAAATCTTATATTCTAGAATTCCATGTGTCCAAACTTACCTTACACCCACTAAGTGTACGGCCTAAATTTAACTCCCAATTTATCCCATGTCAAATAATATGATATTTTAATGAAAATTACCCATTTTGACCTTTATCAAGATTAAGTCATCTAGACGCGAACAAAGTGAAAAACTAACTTATTAGTTGAAATTTCAGTTTTAGTAAATACATTTTTATATGCCATCTAGTTATTTGTTATAACATAATTTGACCAAACTTTAAAATTTCGCCATGTTGACTTTTATTTTAGATTTTTTCTAAATTTGACCCGACCAAAACGACACGCTAAAATATATTTTCACGACTCGGACTCTAAAGCATTTTGATGTAAAATGATGTTTCGGAAAACTTTTTAGTTTTACTCGAGACCTGAAACAACATAGAAAATGACCAAAATGCCCTTTTCTCGAATTTGATGGAATTAAAAAAAACGCAAAATTTTATTCTAAGCTTTTCGACCCGTCATTAAGTATTTTTAGACTTAGTTATCCTCGCGAAAAGGTAAAACGACATTCTGAACAACTTTCTAGTTTCACCCGAGACCTAAAACTCGACAGAAAATGACGAAAATACCCTTTTCAGTTTCTGCAGAAAACTAATCTTCTTATTAAGAGCTGATTTTGTTTTTAACATTTTTCGCAACTTCAATCGGCCGTAAAACGTTCGTTATTAAGAGTTAGAAGCCGAATTTTATATCGAAACGTTCGTATTAACGTCCTCTATTATTATTCCTAGGCCAATTTCAGTTTTAATAATTTCGACTCGCCTAAACACAACCTCTAATTTTCTGCTCCTATTGAGTATCTTTCAACTCCTTCAAAACTTCAATTTCTCGCGTTGCGAACATCGCCAACGCTCCTAAACTAGCCTAGCCCCATAACTAGCCATCTCAATTCAATAATGTACCTCAAAATGCAACATGCACAATGATCCATGGATTCCCAATATAAAATTAAACACATGCAATGAACATAAAATTAAATAAATGAAAAAGAGGTAACAAAAGACTTACAAACTTATTGTAATAGCAAGAAAAATCAAAACAATCAAACCCTTTTGGTTTGATTATTGGCCGAACACCCCAAAACAATGATCCAAAACTTGATTTTGTTTCACCAAATCTTGTATACACACTTATATTTAAACCCTTGCAACACCAATTACAATCAATTTGATCAAAACCCTTTAAAATCGAAAATCAAGAAAATCAGGAACTTTGAAAATCAATCATGCATGGTGGTTTCTTTTGTCAAGGAATGATGGGGTTTAGTTTATAACTGATTTGGGATATATAGGAAGTGCTTAATAGGATTTTTGATGATGGTTTCTTGGTGTTTTTTGTCGGCTGTGTCGAATAGAAGAGAGGGAGAGGGAAACAATTTTTTTTTTTTGTGATATGAGTTTAAAAAAAAGGAAATATATTTATAATAATCAAATCCT
>BQNB010195184.1:0-11388 GCA_026074375.1 Tanacetum coccineum | reverse complement strand
ATACTAGACCAAAAGAATCCCGATTCATAGACTTTTATTCTAGTAATTGACGCACTATGATGACCCCCAGTTGGTCCAGAATAGCAGTGTGCCAAGATTTCTATGATTTCATTTCTAGCAATGCATTGCCTCATTAAATTGTCCGAGCATAGCCTGAATGCGTATGGTTCATCCCAAAAATAATTCTTTACTTAAGAGAAAAACCTTATTCTTTTTTCTAGTGTCCATTTCGGAGGCATAATTTTTCCAACAATATAATTAACATAGTCAGCATACCACGGTTCGTCGTCATTTATCTCGGCTTTCAATATCATAAGATGTTTATCGGGAAATTCATCAGCGATTTCCTCTTTCGTGAACACTCCCAAGTCTGGGTTCTCAAGTCTTGACAAGTGATCTGCAGCTAAGTTTTCTGCCCCTTTTTTATCCTTAATCTCGATGTCAAACCCTTGAAGAAGCAGAACCCATCTTATAAGCCTTGGTTTGGCATCCTGTTTACTGAACAAATACTTCAAAGCAGAATGATCAGTGTAGACTACAGTTTTTGATAAGATAAGATAGGGACGAAACTTATCAAAAGAGAAAACAACTGCAAGAAGTTCTTTTTCAGTGGTGGTATAATGTTCTTGGGCATTATTCAGAGTTTTTCTAACATAATAGATTGGTTTGAATTTTCCATCTATTCGTTGTCCTAAAACAGCTCCAACAGCGAAATCACTAGCGTCACACATTAATTCAAAGGGCACATTCCAATCGGGAGATATTATGATAGGTGTTGTGGTTAATTTTTCTTTCAAAATATTAAATGCCTTTTTGCAATCATCAGAAAAATCAAATTTTGCGTCTTTCATAAAAAGTTGGGTCATTGGTTTAGAGATCATGGAAAAATCTTTTATGAACCTATGGTAAAATCCAGCATGCCCCAGGAAACTTCTAACTCCTTTCACGTTTGTTGGGTATGGAAACTTAGCTATTACATTGATTTTAGCTCTATCAACCTCAATACTTGCCCTAGAAATTTTATGTCCTAAATCGATGCCTTCTTTTACCATAAAATAACATTTTTCCCAATTCAGTACAAGGTTGGTTTCTTCACATCTAGCAAGCATTTTATCCAAATTAGCAAGACAAAAAAGAGTTACCGAACACCGAGAAATCATCCATGAATACAACAATTAAAAGAGTTACCGAACATCGAGAAATCAGTTAAATCTACCCAAACAGTAATTGCCCCTTTAAATTCATCAAACCATTTTCTTGCATCTCCAACGAGTGAGATAGGGAAAACAACAAGCCTAAGTCGTTCATAATTTACATTGGGCAGGTCGATAGGATCAATAATTTTAAGGAAGTTTTTTATATGCTCGACCGCGTCTTCTCAATTAGTCCCACTGAAGGCATTTTTGTGCAAATCATCAAGGAATCTTCCCTTCAGTTCATAAGCAACTTTCCCATTAACCATTGTCTTACTAATACCCGAGTAATAATCCCCTCGAGTTTTGTCAACGTATTCCTCCATAGTTAATTCCGTCATAGTTTCCGTCATTGCTTCTTCAATTAATCCTATGTGATTAGTATAATCTGTAACAAAGTCAAGAATATCAGTAGGATTGCTCTGAAGGAAGAAAATACAGAAAATTAAATACGACAATCAATTCATGAAGAATCTGTCTTCTGCTGTTACATCAGATGATCGATACACCGTATTCAATTGATCTGGATACGCCATATTGATCTGTTGAATACATTACGCTGTATCTGAGTCGACAGTTTAATACGCCGTATCTATTAAATAGAATATGCCGTATTGTACTGTTGATCAGAACAGTGACATAAAACAATAAATAAAGCACACAAACAATCAAAAGTAATTAAAAACGCAGAATTTTACACTGATCTAAATTATGTTAATCTAAGTTAAAACCAAAATACTAATAAAAATAAAAATTAACAACTTCACTCCCCGACAGCGGCGCCAAAAACTTGATGTGTCGTTGAGTGTAGGTATTATTTATTATCAAGTTTTACATTTATATTTAGCCGACTATACCTAAAAACAACACTAACGGGCAGTGTACCCGATCAGATGTAGCTTCGTTGGTAAGTAGGGTGTTGAACACTAAGAGCGAGAGCGTAATATTTAGTTTTATAAGTATTTTGGTTATCTAAGTTAGATATAATTATTCTAGGTTAATTCTAAGTTAAGTTAATTCTAAGTTAGTCTATTATATGTTAAACCTATGTTAAACCCATGCTAAAACTAACTCTAACGGATAAGGGGGTTTCAGTCTGAGAGACTGGCACAGGTTTTGTGGTGACTTTAATCTTAATTAAAACACGATAACACACGCGAGTAGATAATCAGAAGATAGAAGAGCGGTCAAGCCAATTGTAAGGAAACTGTATTAACCATGATTAATCAATTATAAAGCTGGTTTGTTTATTTAGTGTAATGAGTAACTTATTTCGAGGCGGTATATCATTCCTAGATTTAGGCGGTACTTCTTCCTAAAATCTAGACACGCTAATTCTGTCACAATTAAACGCATCCTCATAAAGCATCCTTTTTGCTGATTATAATCTATCTTAGGTGAATAATAATGGTGCTCTTATTAAACCCTAGCCCATCGGGACTTTACCCACTTACTGCTTAATAGTTTTTTATACATTAGTAGTCCACTCGGTCCGGGTCCAAACCTTGGGAATCAGAACATTTTGTTAAATTATCTAGGGACACCTGCTAGTCAACTTGTTCACTAAACTAAAGGTAAGGATAGGTCATTTATTTATGATCCTATGATTCTAGATATATAAAGTGCTATATGGAGAGCCATCCCAGTATCTAGTCCGCTTGCTCGGCTTTATAGACTCAGTTGAATGATAGGTCGCATACAAAAGCACATAAATAAGTATAAATTGATAAACATAACCAACAACCAACGATAAATTAAGTACCCGATATAAACAAACCAAGCATTATAATATCATAATCATGGCTAATACCCAAGGGTTTTAGCCCTTAACCATTGTAATGGATACAAGAATAGTAATCAAATCAACCAAGGTAAACTAACCGAGTTAAACGAATGATACCAAAAATCGAACGATTACTAGAGTATAGATCATTACAAGGTGTTTTCTATGGAATTAATCGCGTTGCTGGACCTTTTTGGCTCAATACCCAAGGGTATTAGCCCTTAACCATTGTAATGGATACAAGAATAGTAATCAAATAAACCAAGGTAAACTAACCGAGTTAAACGAATGATACCAAATATCGAACGATTACTAGAGTATAGATCATTACAAGGTGTTTCCTATGGAACTAAGCGCGTTGTGGGACCTTTTTGGCTCTTCTTGTCTTCTGAAAATCGACTTTTGTAGTTATGGAGTCGTAAATATGATTAAGCATACCTAAAACTCGTTTTTAGGTCTTCTATTTATAGTGTTTGGATTTTCATCGATACTTCGTATTGGTCGAGGTCAATACGGCGTATTGGGGATTTCTTGGAGTAGGGACCACGTTCAAAATCTTCTAGAATATTCAGATACTTCAATTAGAATACGACGTATAGAATCTCCTAGATACGGCGTATATAGCTTCAATTCTGCGTGGTTTCTTGTGAAGTGCAGGCACAGATACGCCGTATCTTCCTTGTTGGATACGGCGTATAGGATGTTAGAACAGTGTTCTTCAGATTTTCTCGTTTAAGCTCCAAAATGCGTGCCTTTTAGCTAATCTTCACAAAGTACTCCATAATTACTGCAAATCTCAAATATAAGCGATTAAGTATTAATTCTTGCAATAATGTATACAAAATGGGTAATTTATATGGGATAAATGATGCTATAAAAGTGACGTTATTTGATGTCATCACATGGCCTCTTATTATCTTGAAAAGAAAAAAATAATCCCACAATATTCTTAGCTTTCATAGAGTGCTAAAGAAACCTTATGCTTTCCACTAAGTCTTCGACATTATGATTTCTTTTTTAAGAACATCATCAGACTTCTTAAAAGTTCCCTTTATAGCAACAGTAGATTGATCCACTTAATACAAACATCACATAGTCCCCTAATCTTTTACTAAAAATCCCAATTCAACAAACACTCATTAGCACGACTGTAGTAACGTCAGTTTTAACTCCAAAAGAGATTTAAAACAATACAAACTACATTAAACATATGATCCACGAAAAAAGATCTAACAAATAAATCTTTTAATGATATAATCTCCACAACAAAATTATACATATTTATTGATAAACTCAACTTGCAATCCAACACACCTAAATCATCAATCAAAGCACAAAAAGATAAACCCGAAACTCAATTACTAAAAAACCCCTAAATCTAGTATACCTTAGTTGCTCATATATAAATTGAATTTTTAAACTAACAAACATACCTTTGGTTAACCAAAAAACACGTTTTCCCATTGTGCTTTCCATTTGTACAAACATAAAACGAATATGGGTACGCGAATTGTGGTGGTCGGATGATGGTAGCAGGCAGCCGATCTCTTCAAGGAGGTTGAAGGATGGTGGTAGCAGGCAGTTGACATCTTCAAGGAGGTTGAGGGATGGTGGGTATTTAACAATCAACCACACAAATTACACACACACTAACAGTTAAAGTTACTGACGACATAAGTTAGAGGAATTAGGGTTATAAACCGAGAGATGGAGGTGTACAAATGTTTGGGTTAAAGAGGGAAATAAGCACACGATTAATTGCTGCTTCAATTATTTTAGTTTAGGGTTTTTGCGTATTAAGAGTTATAGAAGAAGAATGATTGCGTGAGAAACTTGGGAAAGCAATTGTTTCTTTTCTTTTCTTAACTTATATACTAAAACTTTTTTTTATCAAATTTACATTATGGCACATATGTTTAAATATTCACATCCGTCTAACTTAAGTTTTTTTCTTTTGATTTTTGACACATGTACTTTTTATGATGTTTTATATTCTTGATGATATGAGAATATATAAAAACGATTTTTTTGCCAAATCAAGTAATATTTAGACTTTTAATTATTTTTTTAGAATAATAATATTTAGTTAAATTATTACCTAATAAGGTATGATTTGATTTTTTTGAAATACAAAATTCTCTACTGTTTTGCTTTATTATATAAAAGATATTGTGAGTTTAAATTAAATTACTATGATTATGTTTAGGGACGGAACTTGAACGTTATTGATTGAGGGGCCAATTTAAAATGTTTTTATTTTAGGGGGGCGATATATGTTACGCTTAAAGTTTGTATTAAAAATGATTAAAATCATATATAAAAAGATATAAAATGTACATAGGCTAAAAAAATTAAGGGGGGGGGGTACGACCCCCCTCGGCCCCTTCTAAGTTCCGTCTATAATTATGTAGTGCATACAAAAATAAACGATTAAATTTAGTCATTCTGTCAAATGAAGCTAGGGGTGCAATTTCCTCTTAGAATAATGATTGATGCTTAAATCCAAGTACGGCTTGCAACATTTTAAATATTAAATTTTTGTTAATTTATATCCGCATACGCGGACGTGATTTTGACGTAAGTTGCACTAACAAGGTTTCCCAAGATATGTATTTCAAATGCGACACATTTGTTTGTACTATCAACCCAAATATATTTACTCGTGTTCGTCATATGACTCTAATTTTAGTCGACATTAATAGGTATATTCTAATATTGAGATATAGCCCCATATTTATTTTGAGCCGAAAACGAAGTACTTAATTTAAAAAGTGATTTATAAAAGGATTCCTACATTGATGATGATTGGGTTCACATATATCTACATAACTATATTCACCAAAAGACGACCGGTATATTGCACACGCAGACAAGACATGTGGTCCAAGTCTCACATGGATACTCTTAAGTTATGTTATTTGCTCTTACATAGGGTAAAGGGAGTGGTATGATACCACTCACCTTCCACATTAGCGTCACATCAGATTTCTCTCTTCTCTTACTTCCACTATCTTACACTCACCTTTCACATGTTTTGGTCATCACGCACTCACCTTTCATTAAAATATCAACTTTATACAAAATATATCCCACTAAAAAATACCTTACACACACTCACAAACCATATAAAAAATATTAAAACATTACCACTCACCAATGGTGTGTCAGTCACCATTATATCTTCAAAAATTGCTTATCCAAGTTTTGTTACATTTGTAAAAATATAAAGTTTAGGACAAAAAGTTATTACTTTGATCATTTAGCAAGTTAATCATTTTTTGTTCATACCTTACGTGATTTACGTCGAAATGGAATTGTACGACTAATAACTTGTTTACGTTTAATTTTACGTAGAATGTTTATACATTTTGTGATTATGTAGTGCATACAAAAATAAACGATTAAATTTAGTCATTCTGTCAAATGAAGCTAGGGGTGCAATTTTAAATATTAATTTTTTGTTAATTTATATCCGCATACGCGGCCGTGATTTTGACGTAAGTTTCACTAACAAGGTTTCCCAAGATATGTATTTCAAATGCGACACATTTGTTTGTACTATCAACCCAAATATATTTACTCGTGTTCGGCATATGACTCTAATTTTATTCGACATTAATAGGTATATTTTAATATTGAGATATAGCCCCATATTTATTTTGAGCCGAAAACGAAGTATTTAATTTAAAAATTGATTTATAAAAGGATTCCTACATTGATGATGATTGGGTTCGCATATATCTACATAACTATATTCACCAAAAGACGACCGGTATATTGCACACGCAGACAAGACATGTGGTCCAAGTCTCACATGGATACTCTTAAGTTATGTTATTTGCTCTTACATAGGGTAAAGGGAGTGGTATGATACCACTCACCTTCCACATTAGCGTCACATCAGATTTTTCTCTTCTCTTACTTCCACTATCTTACACTCACATTTCACATGTTTTGGTCATCACGCACTCACCTTTCATTAAAATATCAACTTTATACAAAATATATCCCACTAAAAAATACCTTACACACACTCACAAACCATATAAAAAATATTAAAACATTACCACTCACCAATGGTGTGTCAGTCACCATTATATCTTCAAAAATTGCTTATCCAAGTTTTGTTACATTTGTAAAAATATAAAGTTTAGGACAAAAAGTTATTACTTTGATCATTTAGCAAGTTAATCATTTTTTTGTTCATACCTTACGTGATTTACGTCGAAATGGAATTGTACGACTAATAACTTGTTTACGTTTAATTTTACGTAGAATGTTTATACATTTTGTGATTATCAAAACGTAGAGAAGTCAAAAAATATAAATAACGTCTTATACATTATTTGTATTAACATCATCTACAACTTCAAAGTCAATGATATTCATGTTGGTGAATGGAATGAAGTTCTTGATGCATGTCCTAAAAGGACTGGAGCTGGTTGGAAAAACATTTACACTCAAATGAGACAAAGGATTGATGATGTCAACAAAACAACTGAAGAACTAGAACTGGATCATAGTCGTCCTTTGGAAGAACAAGATCTAATCATCATATTTAACCCACTTGCCAAAAGAAAGAGGAAAAGTGTTAGTGAATTGCATGATTACTTTAAGTCAACCAAAAGATATAAGCAATCAGTTCAGTACAATGACCATCCAACTGCACCTGTGTTGAATGAACCAACACTAGGAATGATTCTTTTGAATGCTCAACATAAATAAGATTTTATCAGCATCAATGACTTTGGGGAGCTGAACAATGATATGTTGTATAATGTACAAGAGATCTTCCACATACTTCATCAAGGACTAGGGATGGATGACCTTGCAAGAACCTTTAGTTCTTTCTTAATTGCTGAAGTCGACAAGAAGAACCTGAACCCAACAAGCAAATGAGGGTGATTAAGCAATTAAGGCAGTGAAATAATATAAATATTTGTATCTTGTATATTTTGTAATGTACTTTAATGGAACTATCTATGAATGTTTATCAGTTTGTGTTGTTCAATTAATTTATCAGTTTTGTAAGAAGAAGTTGTTTGCTCACTTACATATGATTTAACTTGGGCTATTTGTATATTCAAATAGACGGAGATTGTTGGGTCAGTTCAACACCCTTCAGTCTCTCAAATAGATTTGAAGATAAAATATCCTAAGTCAAAGTGTCTCGCTGAAGACAATTCAGTTCCAACTCTTCTAGAGTACTTCAAAGACCAAAGATGTCTTCACTTCAATTTATGTAGCGGTTCATAAACTGAAGAATAAGACATAAGAAAGAGTTTCAGTTTAGCTTGGTTGGTAATGACAAGCTGAACGATGTCTATCTCCTCTTAGAAGCTAAAACAAATTGTTTCTCTTCTAGAAGATTTACAGGGCGGGAAAAAGATATGCTTTAAGTCAAAAAGAATAAAGCATATCTCATTGGGAATGACTTCTTTCAAAGTTGGTATAAAAGTACAACTACTTTCTCAAAAGGACTTTTCCCCACGTACCTAGTATGACAACATTAAATGGTATCTCAACCACTCATCTAATGCTTGACAAGTGGAACGGGGAACCGCTTAGTAAACCTTAATTCCTTACTATAAAAGAAAAGTTATAATTGAAGTAAATTCATCTCTTGCAATCAATGTGAAACACATTCAAAAGTTCATTTACTCCTCAAAACAAACCTAAGAACTACTTAGCTTCAACTTCATCTTTAAGTAAGGGTTTGAACTTAAACACTAACCAAACACATAACTTTAACTAGTGTTTAAGTTCAAGAGGAGATCACCAAATTGTCTTCAACTTGTTTTGCTATTCCGCAAGCAAAACATGACATAGATTCTTTATTTGATTCTAATAAGAATTTATACGTTGAAAAGTACTTCGATATTATTTAATTTATCTTGTTCTTATATTTGTTGTATTAAAAGATAAACTATACACACTTTGTTGCCTTAGAACGAGTTTAACTTAATCTAACAAGTTATTAACTCATTAAAGGGACCAACACTTTGTGTTTAAAAGCTATGGAAATACTTATTGAAGAAAGTAATGTTCAACGCGTTGATGCTCTTCTTATTGTACGGTATTTCTTTATTTTTACGCCTAATTATTGTATTTATGACGGATGAGGTTGGTTGGCGGCATGAAGGGAGGAAAGTGTGGTCTCTTTCAGCTAACGTAAAATAGGGAACTGAGGTATGTTTTTGAGTGTGTGTGAGTTATATTGTAAGGTATGTTTGTATAAAGTAGAGTATTTTTATGTGTTTGGTTAGGTGGTGACCAATAAGCCTCTAAATGTGATGGAAGGTGATTAGGGGTGTTCATTGTTTGGTTTGACACCGAACAAACCAAAATATAAACCACACTAAAACCAAATAAAACCAAACCAAAATTCTTAATTGGTGTATATGGTTTTGTTTATAATTGGTTAGATTTGATTTTGTTTTTAATTTAAACGTTTTCAAATCGATAAATTCGAACAATAAAACTTACAAACACGAAAACCGAACAACTGATGAACTCCCCTAAATGTGATCGTGACCATTAGACACACATAAACATAGTTTGATATGACGAGAATTAGAGTTAACGAGTTAAAAAATGACCCGCGCGTTGCAGCGAGGGCAAACATATTATTGCAGCTTGGATTTTTTGCTCTACAAAATTGTACTATCGTTGTACCAAAATGAACCCATCAACTATGCATACTTGGTATCAAGAAACTAAACTTGTCCTAAAGGAAACTATATGGTAAAAAGGATATTGGAACACCTGTACATCAGGAGCAAACAAAAAAACCCTTTAGGGTCTTGATAAATATCACTAAATGTATACATCTAGCACAAACTAAAACAATCTAGTAAAACTGCAATCTGGTTGCACAAATACCAGAAAATAATCCTTAATAATATGTAACCTTATCATTACAATTTGTATAGAAACTGGTTTCATGCATGACTCAAAGAAAAAGTTATCAAAAAGGTGTATTCATTCCACTTATTGTTTCGGCTGGGCTATAAAAAGATGGCATGTTTCTTGGTCTAAATAGCACATCAGAAACATAATTCAATACCTCATTATGTGCTTGAAGATCTCGATGATGAGGGTGCAGCAGGTTGGTTACTCAAGCTCAATGTACACTTATCACTATATATTCCAAATGTTCATAATTTTCAGAAACATCAATATATATTCCAAATGTTTATGCAGATAAATAATATTTCATAGCAAACCACACATACCATCAACACGTTTTTGCTTGCAATCGTTCAACATATTTACAGTGTGGTTCCCATACACCTTTTCGACGCGGTTATACCTCGAATTTCGAGAAGTAATCAACCTGAAAGGAAAAAATTTATCGAGTTAATTTAACCCCTTTTTTCGACCGAAACAGGTCTAACCGGTTGACCCGGCCGGGTCGAACCGGGTTTCAAAACATTGCTTGTATTAGCTTATGAGCATATCCCTTTGAGCTTATGGACTATATTAGCTATAAACTCAAGCTTATAAGCCTAAAAGGCAAGCTTATCGGGTTTTCCAGGTTAGGATATCCGAGAAATTGGTGAAATAAGCTAATCCAAACACCCCCTATATGAAATATGAAAATTGTAACACCCCCAAAAATCATTTACTACGCAGCGGAATACCAAATGGGGTGTTACTTCGTAATACACAGCAATAGATACAAGAGAACGACCTCTAAATGTCGTTTGAATAATAACATTTGTTGATTTAATAAAAATCTGAATTTAATAATACATTTGTCCCATAATTTGCATCACAATGAAAAGCTTGAATGTAAAGACTCCAATGCACATCAAATAGTCCAAGCATCTAATTCACCTGAGAAAAACATGCTTAAAAGTGTCAACATTAAAGTTGGTGAGTTCATAGATTAGTTTAAATATAAATGTAATCCACTGTATCATCACAGTACCATGTAAAAATCTCAAAGATTTATAAAGAATGCATGACACATTTTATGTCACCAAAAGTACCAATCTTATCCCAAAGATTTATAAAGAATGCATGACACATTTTATGTCACCAAAAGTACCAATCTTATCCCAAAGATTTATAAAGAATGCATGAAATCATACATATTTTTATATGTATACATACATGTTCATATATACATGTGATGAGAAAATCCACTTGCGCGTCTTTAAACCTTAACCCTGAGTATATTTTATGTATATATACTATTTCTGTCCAATCCTAACTTATCTTAATTTCTAAAGCTGATAAGCCTCGCGGCAAAGTAAAATGCCATTACGAACAACTTTCGTGTTTTGCCGGAAGGCTGAAACGGGATCGAAAGTGCTCAACTCGTTTAATCAATAGATATGTCAGATTTAATATATATTAAAATAACTTATTTTCTATTAAAGTATATATTTCGATTTCGATCCAGTT
>BQNB010195182.1:0-11388 GCA_026074375.1 Tanacetum coccineum | reverse complement strand
GGTAACAAAGTATCATATGTGATTTCTTTCATAAATCACATATGATTTAACATGATCATCACTGATTTATCAGCTATCATACTTAATGTTTAAACAATGATAACATGTGTTCCTGTTCTAATACTATTTTTACGAGTGATTATAATGTGTGCATAAAACTTAAACAAAATAGACATAATATTCAAAATCAAATCCGCAAGACATTGTACTAGTTTCAGAAGGTTTACAAAATCGTTTATATAAAATAAATGGAGATCACATTTTTTTCGTGTGCGTATCGTCTATAGAAAATAAATGGAGATCACATTTTTTCGTGTGCGTCTTTGCAAACCCTACACTCCGTTCTTGGCAATCACTCCGTTGTAGATTTTCATATGCATCATTAAGAAAATTCCACACTTCGTTGCATTGTCTTTTTGTAGCTCACTTTGGTCTGATGATTGTTGTTTCTTAATGTTCACTTCTCTGGCATTGAGATGATTGAATTCTTCAAAATGCCTTGAAAACAACTTTCTCTACACAAATAAAAAGATTTGATTTTATTTCAGGCACATTATCATATATGATATATTATAGTGTTCAGAAGTTGACTTTCAAGCAGATTATCATATATGATATTATACACACAACTAACTTTTAATTACTCACCAGGAGATGACAGACTTGCTTGTATTTTAGTTTCAAGCACATTATCATATATGATATATTATAGTGTTAAAGAAGTTGACTTTCAAGCAGATTATCATATATGATATTATACACAAAACTAACTTTTTAGTACTCACCAGGAGATCACAAGCTGCTTGTATTTTATTTTCAAGCACATTATCATATATGATATAGTATAAATGCTTAAAACCTAGCTTATATCATATATGATATAGTACATAAGTTTTTACAGTTTTTTCAGGCAACTTATCATATATGATTTTTCACTAACAGGTCATACTATATCTGTTCAGCGTAGATTAAGCCATAAAACCTGATGATTCATAAAAATAAGCTAATAAGTTAGCTTATAATTCAGCATAATCAATTCAGATGATGATAATTCATTAGCCTATTCACATCAATCACCTAATAAGCTAGCTTATCATTCAACACGATAAATTCACATAATTCGTAAATAAGCTGAATTTATAATATAATTTCAGATGATGATAAATTCATATGCTTAATCATATCAAATAAGCTAAAAAACAAACTTCGCTTTTATGACAATATAAAAGTAGGGCTAAATAACCGAACTAACAAGAACGAGGCTTGTTTTTGTTCGTTAGTTTAGGTTAAACAAACAAATGAAATCATATGAACACTGATTGCAGTTTTACATACATATATAAATTATAATATATAAAATATGATGGAAAATTACCAATTTACCCTTGAGGACAAAGGCAAAAAGGAAATTCTTCAAAATATATAATATAATATAATACAATACGTATAATGAACCGGGAAGTAGATTTCCCGGGTCGTTTTTCCCAACGATTTGTGAAATTGAAATCACGTTTGTTGTTCGGACAATGATTTGAATGGGAAACAATAGTTGATTTGATTAACTACTTTTAACAATTAAAATTAACAAGCTCTAACAATTAAGCATGAAAACAAATAACGGGAAATCAAAATTTAACTTAAAACGCAAAACGGGACCCTTAAACGGAGGCCAAAAACCTTAATTTTCTAAAAATAAACCTAACTTAAATTTTTCTTTTTAAATGGACTCTATTTGACTAAAAAGTTAGTTTGAAGAAAACTAGAACAAAAACGGAGTTGAAATGAACGTTAAAACACGAAAAACAAAAACGAGAACGAATCCCGTTCTTTAGAAAATGAAATTTTGCAAATTAGACTCTACGAAAGCAAAACTAATTTTCCTAGGAACTTTAGGATAAAAGAAAATTTTCTAAAAAAAGATTTTTATTTTTTTGATTATTTTTCTATTTTTTATAATTTTTTAAAGTTTGTAATGAAAATAAATGATTAAAAATACTAAATTAACCCTACAAATTCTAGAAAATGACAGAAAATAGCTTAAACTATTTAAATATTAGGAAAAATAAGCCCGAGATCACAGCTTATTAAATAAGCTGCGAAATAAGCTTAACAACTTATAAGAGCTTATAAGGGAAAATGAATATAAAGAATTAATAGTGCAAGGGTCTTATGAAAAAGACCACAGGGCACAGCGGTAAGGAGTGGTGTGTGTGTGTATAAAAGGTTGAGGTGTTGAGGTCGGGGGTTCGAGCCTTGCTCACCCCCGACTTCCACTTCCCTTTTTTTAGATTTTTATGAAAAACTTAAAGAACAAAAGTTGTAGAGACAACTATAAGCAACTTTAACAAAGAAACAATAAGTGAAACTTAAAGAATAATAAAGCTCATAAAGTAGGCTTTAAGAAGTAAAGAAGCTGGTGTATCCCCAGTAACGATCGGCAAAAACGCTATCAGAAGTCCCCCCCTCCCTCAATCCAAAACATATAACTTAAAATTGAAATAATGATTAGTACCTAGAAAACTGAAAAATATAGGATACACCACCGCCAATAACCAAAACAGCCAATCAAGAGACATAGCACTACTGCACAAAAATTCCGACACCAAGTCCATGTATTATCATGTGTCCCCTCACCAGTGCAGATATCATCACCCTAACACGTGGTCAAAAAAGAAATATAAGCTGAAACTTAAAAATAAGCTCTTAAAGAGCTTATGAAGAAGCTGTTTTCAGTAAGTTAGCTTTTAAGAGCTAAAAAGCTACTTTTCACTTTAATGCTTGCACACAACTCATTTTAAGCTCAAATTTGAATCTAAAAGCTGTTCTGAAAAGCTAATGATGTGAATAAGCTAAATTCAATAAGCTAAGTTAACTGAAAGCACTAAAAGGGTTCTAAATCTAATGATCAAAAGAGAAAACTCAGAAACTATAACTAAAAGCTTAAAAACTAGATATGCTAAATTGCACAATAAGCTATTTCAGGATTTGAGCTTTTGAGAACTTAACAACCTACTTATAAACTATTAATTCAAATCATAAAAACAATTCTAAAAGCTAGAAATCAAAATTTAAAAGCTAGCTCTTGTTACTACTGTTTTTGGTTTTTTTAAGGTTTTTTATGAACTTTTAAAAGCTAATTTATTCTAGGAAATAAGCTAGAAATGAAAAACAAGTTTTAATCTATACTAAGCTATATGTTAACTATAACCCTACTGATTTTTAAACTCTAAATCCTAAAAACTCTAGCTTAAAATGAGGCAAAAAGACAGCAGTAGTAACTGCTGTTACTACTGTTGGTGCAAATTACCAAATGGTAAATTCAACTTGCAGGTGTCCTTAAGGGACAACCCTGCACTAGACACACTCATTGAATGTGTTTAAACACAATACCAACAAATTACAAAGCTCAAAGAGCATTGGTTCAAAGTTTCCAAAGATCTAAAAGAAAGCTTACTCCCCTGGTGCACAGGCAAACATAACAAGCTTCAAAATGAAATCAAGCTCAACTAAACCTACAAACCTGGTCTAAACTTAATCAAATATGAAGATTAAACTGACCAAAGAAAAACCTCCAAGTTACTTTGACTTTTGATGGTCAAATAGTACTAAACCAAACACCCCTTTATACTTAGACAAATTTCATATTAGCTTATGATTTAAAATCTAGTTAACAAAACCTTAATACCAGATAGCTAGTAGCTTATAACTAACCTAGTGAGCTTATTTTAACAACTAGATAAGCTAGAATTTAAGATCTACAAATTACTCTAATATTTTTGGTTTTTTAGTGATTTTATGACAAGTTATAAAGTAAACTATAATCTAAGCTATAAAAGCTAAAAACATATTAAAGTGCATGATTATTAAGCTTGTCTAAACAATAATAAGCACAAATAAGCAAATAGATAAGCAGATTAGCAAAACTAATAAGCTACTTAAGCAGTTTTAAGCTAGAATTTAAAGACAAAGGAATTAAATGAAAACTTACAAAATACTTCAGCTAAACAGAAGCTAATTTCTCAAATGAGCTTATCAACAGCTTTGGCTTATCCTAAGATAAGCCAATAAAGTCCTTGGAAGCTCATCCATGATTCCCTTCCGTTAGCTTTTATGCCAATACTTAAAGATTATTTAAAACTGATTTTAGAGTTTAAGTGAATTAAAGACTGAATTAAACTCAATCACAAGCTTATAGACTTGTGAGAGCTTATAAGAGCTTATTGATCCGTACACTATCACTAGAGCTTTTAGAGAGCTTTTGACAAATTAATTAGAGAAAACTCAAATTTTATTAACTAGAAAAACTTGATTACATTACTTGAAAAGGAAATTACAAACTTTTAAATGAAAATTACATTTACTTAAAACTTAAAAGCTTAAGCTAAATTTAACAATCTAAAAGCTAAAAAAAACTAGAAAAAGAAGGTCCCTTTTGTGTGTGAGGAATGAGGCTTTTTATAGCATAGCATCCAAATGAATCTTCTAGTCCTCTTGGTTGTTACACAATCCTCTCATCATTGGCCCTTGATCATTCTTCAATCATTGAGTCTTCAATATAATCCGTTGGATTAGATTGTCTCACACGGATTGCCAGCGTGGCTATCCGTGATGTGACACCTTGTGTTACTTCTATGAGTACCTTAAGTACAAATCCCAACATTCCCTTGTGCCTCCTTATCATCCAACGTGGCATTCCTTGTTAGGATAGACCAATAGGGCGCGTTTGATGATGTATTAACTCTGCCAACTTGTACTTGAGCCCTTGAATTGTCCTTTTTGGCCCCCTATGTGTAAAAGGCCCTTTTTGTTACATTCGTGGTTAAAGAGACGGATTGAACAGTAAAACGTTTCCCCCTCGTTTTTACTTATAAGGGGTGAGTTTGATTTGTGTTGACCCGGGCGTGTTTTTCCTTTGACTTGGGTTTGGGCCAGGTTATAAGGAATTTGGGCCCGGGTTGTGGAGTTTGGATTTGTTATAAAAAGGTAACGGTCGTTATCTTTTATTAATAAAAAGATAACGACTGTTAGGGCATTTAGGGTTTGTTTTTAAATTTGGTTTAACATGAAGGACTGATTTGGTAACTTTGGGATTTTGTCTTTTTGTGTTTGACTTGGGTTGACTAAGAATTGACTGAAGGTTGACCGCAGTTTGACTTTGATAGCTTCCTCCCGGCTTTTTATGTGCTCTTCCGTTCTTGTGTTTGTGTTTGCCCGGTTTTAACCGTTTTCTTGTGGTTTTTGCTTTATTCGTACCTGCACATACAAAACACAAAAACAAGCATATTTTTGCCATTTTTATTATGTTTTTTGTCTTTATTGGGTTTTATTTGATAAAAAATGGATATGTGTTTTCACACATATCAAAATTCCCCAAACTAAGCGATTGTGTGTCCTCACGCAATATTATATGCCTTATAACCAAATACCTCAAAACTTCCCCAAACTAAACCTTTGAAAAGTAGCAAAGATTTTTGCGGAGAGAGTTAAGAGATCACAAGTTATATAACACCCCTATTTCCCTTTTTCTAAAACCTCTTTTTCAAAAAAAATTATTATATATATATTTTTATATATTATAATGTTATTTTGACTTTCGTTATTTCCATAACTGTTAGGGATCATAGAACAAGATGCATTTTGAATCCGAGAATGCCCCCCAAAAGGATAAATTAATCGTTCCTGACTTTTCACTTATCCAAACCAAGCTTAAAACAAAATCACAGCTAAAGATCAGTAAGGATGCTTACACTGCTCATATTTGTAACTTGTGAACTTTTTGACTCCCGACATTTATTATATCTTAAGTGAGTGTGCTATCTTTAATTTCAACCATGGATCAACTTTTTGCAATATACTATACTTTACGTTCCACTATAGAATAATGAGTTTAAAGGTGAGATCATCTCATGTAACGACTTTCGTCTCGGCACATCCCAACATTGCGGCTAAGTGACCAGGCTATTGACACCCCACAGAGACTTGTATCGGGACTCACGGACCTTAGGTTTCAAAAACTCTCAGGCTTCCCGAATATTCATATCTTATAAAATAAAGTAGTCAAAGTGCAAAAGCATATTTGAATTTAACAAAAAGAAGTCAATTATTAATTTAATTTAACTATTTAGACATTTATGCAATTGTAACCCTCGACCTTTTAGAAGGATGCAACATCGGTTGTGAGCCAGCAAGATGCAGCAAACTTTTATTAGTCTCGGATCTTTATTCTTACCATGGGCTTTCTTTAGAAGACTACCACATCAGTTGTGAGCCGGCAAGAGGTAAAAAACTTTTATCAGCCCACAGCTTTTATTATTATATTTATTTTTTTTATCATTTTATCATTATTATTATTATTATTATTTTAAATTTATTTATTTAAAGAAGACTTCTTTTTGAAAAATTCAAGTATAAATTTGAACTAAGACTAAAATTTTTGCTATATATTACATAAAAATTGTTGATTTAAGTTTAATCTCCAAAAACAGTACGTATATTAATCCGGTTAAGAGCTTATGGGAGAAAAAGCAACAAGTTACATACATGAGCTCTTAAGATTTCCAACTAATCTTTGTTTAGCATCCTACTTATACTTAATTCTATCATTTTTTGTTCTTCGCGAATTAGCGAACGCTTAGCCTAAAAGTTAAAGAACAAGCTAGAGGTCAACACGCTCGATCGGATCAAAATTTACTCTTATTCTTACCCAACAAGAAAGTCAAAATTATGACAAAAACATTTATTTTATTTTTGAAAATTTTTAAATTTTTTCATATTTTTGAAAATTTTGGTGGGAAAACGGGGTACGTGAGAACAACGGGAAAAAGTAGGCAAGATCATATCGAAGATATACTACCCCATACTAAAATCAAACATTGTCCTCAATGTTTCCTAGCCTAAGACTTAAAAACCCCATACTAGAACTCAAAAAGGTCTAATGCATAACTCAAACATGAAGAAAGTATCACAAAAATCTTAAGCCGTTTATTAAGTGTGCTATAAGATAAATGTTAGTCGATAATAATCTTTAGGATATCGGATTTCCCCAAACTAATGGCAAGCAAAGGCTAGGAAGCTCGAGTGGACCGAGACAAAACACCGAACACGAGAGTCTTCAGAAAATTTTGGATCAATCCTGCAAACAATCACAAGTACAAACACAACAGGAATCGGAAGAGTACAAGCCTCCTCACAACACATTAGAAGCTAGAAAGAAAATAGAAAATGGATAAGCATGGGGTGCCTCCCACAAAGCGCTTTGTTTTTGGTAACCGAGTCACATAGCTTGACTCGATCCCTGAATTCATTCGTCCTTAGGGAGAGTGTGGAGATCCTGGACTACCTTGGGTGGTAAGTCCCCTCCGAAGTAATGCTTCACACGATGACCATTCACCTTAAAGTTTGGACCATCGTATGAGATAATTTTGCAGTGCCATATGGAAAAACTTCGGTAATAGTGAAAGGGCCAGACCATCGGGTTTTAAGCTTTCCTGAGAATATCTTTAGACGAGAGTTGAAAAGCAAGACTTGATCACCAACATTGAAAATGCGGTTTTTGATCTTTGAGTCGTGAAGCTTCTTTGTCCTCTCCTTATAAATCAAAGAATTCTCGTATGCTTGATCACGAAGCTCATTAAGTTCATTAAGTTGCAGCTTACGGTGATCGCCCACGGTATTAAGATCGAAATTGACATGTTCTAATGCCCAATACGCTCTATGTTCTAATTCGATAGGTAGATGACACGGCTTTCCATACACGAGCTTGTAAGGGGTGCAACCAATTGGTGTCTTATAAGCGGTACAGAATGCCCATAGAGCATCATCAATCTTATCGGACCACGAGGCATGGTTTTCTCCAACCGTCCTTTCTAAAATACATTTTAATCCATGATTCGACACCTCGACTTGACCACTCGTTTGAGGGTGGTAAGCGGTAGCAAGACGATGAGTGACCCCATACTTAGACATTACTTTAGCAAATTTGTCATTATAGAAATGGGTCCCATGATCGCTTATAATAGCTCTTGGTGTACCGAATCGGGCAAAAAGAGATTTTAAAAACTTAACTACAACTCTAGCATCGTTAGTGGGGAGCGCTTTAGCTTCAACCCATTTGGATAGGTAATCGACGGCTACGAGTATATACTTATTTCCTCTAGATGACGGAAATGGTCCCATGAAGTCTATGCTCCAGACATCAAAGATTTCACACACTTGGATGGAATTTTATGGCATCTCATCACGTTGTGAAATTTTTCCTTGACGCTGGCATGAGTCACATTTTTTGACTAACTCATGGGCATCTTTGTAGATTGTGGGCCAATAAAATCATGAGTCAAAAACCTTTTTGGCGGTGTAGTTGGCACCGTAATGTCCCCCGGTAGGTCTGGTATGTGTTTAATTACACATACCTTTTACCTTTAAAAACAAGCTAAAATAACCAAAAATGGACTTAAAATACCAAAAATATGCTTGTTTTGCTAATTGTATTGTGCAGGAATGGATATCTAAGAAAAGGACGAAAAACAAAGCCAAAACGACAAAACCGGACACGGAATGGAAAAGCGTGGAAAAGACAAAGTCAAGTCAAAGCCCAAGTCTGAAAAAGTCAACCAAAGTCAACCCCGACAAATCCAAAGTCAAAAAGTGAAGAAAAATAAGTTTAGGGACTAATTCTGCCAAGTCCCTAAACTTATTCAATGAAGGTTATAAAGAAAAACTTGTGAGGGACCAATTCTGCCAAATGCCCAAAGAATTAACCACAAGGGCCAAGTCTGCCAAGTCCCCAAAACCATAACTCAAAAGGACCATGGGTGCAATATCATTTATAACCCTCAAGGACTGTTTTTGCCAAGTCCCGAAATGTTTATAAACACAAGGACGTGTACTGCAACATCAACAATAACCATGAGGGACCAAACCTGTCAAAACCCCAAACCCTCACCCCATTTTGAAGTTACTGTATATCTTCAACATCTATTTCCCGCCAAATCTCAATACCCCACCTCCTGTCAATGTCATACCTCGTTGACCTCCCACATCCATCCAAAACCATCACTAACACTTACCCCACCCCCCACATGGATGTGCCAAGCTGGCAATCCAAATTCCCTCAAAAATTCATCAAAGGTTGTTATAACTCGGATTGGGCACCAAGGTAAATGAAGGGCCAAGATTTGTTTGAGTTTCTACTCTCACAACAAACACAAGACTGTTTGTGTGTCTACAAAGAAGCACACCAAGGAGTGAAGACAAGAGTAGAGAAACCCTAGCTCGTTTTTACTATTTAAGCTTTGTAAGCCATTGTGGCAGTAGTGAGTTTTTTTTAGTGAGAGTTAGTTTATTTTAGTGTAAAATTTCTTTGAGTTCAGTTTTTTAACTTCAATGTACTTGTACTCTTTCTTTTTATAAAAATTCAGTTTGTCTTTCACATATTGTGCTAAGTTACTTATACTTCTTTGAAAATCAATTAAGCTCTTGATATAAGCAATCTCTAACCTGTTTTTAACACTTTTATACAAAAGTTTAAGAAAAATTAAAAAAGGAAAAAGAAAAGTCACTGTTTGATCAAGCCATGGATGAATGAGCAAACCTGGAAGGCTCATTGGTTGCTTAGTCTAGCTTATTTATAAGCTAATGGGTAGGTTTAGAGCTTATTAGGTTTCACTTAATCCTGTTTTGAGCAAGGATTAAAGGTATGACTTCTTTTTAAATTTTGCTTAAAAGTTACTGTAGCATTGCTTATTTTTAGCTTATTAGTGACTTATTGTGCTTATTTGTGTTTAGTAATGCTTAAATATGCCTTTTAGTTGCTTGTATTTCATTTTCTTGCCAACTGCTTAAAACTGCCTAATATAGCTTTTCTGTCATTAGCTTATAGCTTTTAAAAGTGCTTATTTGTTCTTGCTTTTCACTGTTTAGTACTTAACCTTGCATGTTTAGTAGTTGTTCTTAAAATTTAGTGCTTAATTCAGTTTTTATAAAGGTTAAATCAAGTTTTTAAAATATAAAGGGGTGTTTGGGTCAAGCCCAAAATGGGTCAAAACAGGCATGTTATGGGTTGTGACCATTTGGCCAAAGTTGGTTATCATTTTTAAGCTTATTAAAGTCTGTTTTCCAAAATCTTTAAGCTCAAAAACTGTTTTTCAAAGTTTTTTAAGTTGTTGTTAAAACTGTTGGTTTTAAAGAGAAGCCCAAAGTGCTTATTTGGATAAGCCTTTGGAATCTTGAGTTTAGGTTTCAAAAGTGTGTCATTTATGTGTCTAAACAAGTTTACAAAAGAGTTTTGGGTCATTTGTTAACTTAAGTCAAGTCTGCCAAATATTTTTGTTGTCACTTGTTTAAAGAAAAAAGCCCTTTTTCAAAGACTAAAATCAGCAAGTTTAATTAGTTTTTAGCAAATGAAATTTTGAGCATAAGCTCACCTTAAGCCCTTTTCAATCTGTTTTCACTTTATTTTTCATTTTAAGCTTATTTGACAGCTTATTTTAAGCTGTCAATATAAGCCCCTTTGTTTTAGCTTAGTTGCCCTGGTGCTAAGGGGTTGTTTTTAAGCACTCTTTTCTAGCTTATTTGTGCACCTTATCTTGAGTTTTTGGCTTTTCTAAAAAGCCAATAAGCTCTTTGATAAGCCCCCTCAATTTCAGACCTTAGGACATCCTCTAGCTAGCTTATTTTCAGGCTTTAAGTAGGCATTTTGAATTTTTTAAGCATAGTTTAGGATATAGCTTATTTTTGTTCAGCTTATTTAGTTCTTTTTAATTGTTGTTTTTGTGTCAGTTGCTTATTAGGTTTGTTAGTTGCCCTAGATAGCTTATTGTCCTTACCATTGCTTATTTAGTGCAAGAAAAAGCCTCATTTTCACCCTAGCAGTACTAACTCCCAAAGTAAGTACTGCTGAGGGTTTAAGCCAATTTCTGGCTTATTGAGCTTATCTAATTTGCTTATTCTTGTTCCTAGTAGCTCATATTGTTAGTGTGTTAAGTTGTTGTGCTTATTTTCCCATTTCCTTGGCTTATTTGTGTCAACAGTTCACCAAGACTTAGCCAATTTTGCCCTTAAGCTTATTTAAGCTACTGTCTGTTTTAAAAGCTCTTTTTCAGCTTATTTATAAGCTTTTTCAAAAAGTCATAGTTATGAAAATTCTTAAGCTCAAGGAGCTTAACAAGTTTGTTTGAAAAATTTTTGTGAAAAAAAAAGAGAGGAGACAAGGGGTGACCCGGGTGAGCAAGACTCGAACCCAGGCCTCTACCCTCGATACACCTCTCTTTTATAACTAGTGTTACCGCTGCGCCCTTGGGACTTCTCTGTAAGAGTCCCAAGTGGTTTAATATTTAACCACTTTTGGCCCTTATAAGCCATAAGCTGTTTTCAGCTTATTCTCGGCTTATT
>BQNB010195178.1:0-11389 GCA_026074375.1 Tanacetum coccineum | reverse complement strand
AACATCATTAGACACATATCATATATGTTTGAAAATTCTGCTTTCTCAGATTCAAGTTCGTCAATTTCATTTTCAAGGGATTCAACATACTTTATTTCAGCATGCATTTCTTTCTTAAGTTCATGAACAAATGCGAAACTATCATTCTGTGTCTTAAGGGCAAGAGGCATCAAACATGTCTTAAGTAGGATTTGCATATCATGAGAAGTTGGGGCATAAAGATTAAGATGATCCTTTGAATGTTTTACCTAAGCTTGATCGACAATTTCTCTAAGATGATTTATGTTGTTTGTCATGACATTATATGCTTGTCTACTTTTGCTTATTGACTTGGAAACAGGTAAGAAATTGATGTTTTTGAAAATATTTGGTTTTGTTTTCACAAAAGATTTTCTCCACATTTTCTTCCTTACTTCATTTGTGTGAGCCAACTGTATTTGATATTCCTGGGTCGGGGGCTTAAAAATTTCATAAAGACTATTTAACTTTGTCATTGCATTCATTCCTTGACCTGCTGGTTTCATCTCCATATGTGCTGCTATGATTCTCTAAACTTTGATCATTTCCTTTGTCAGATACAATCCCACTACTGTCTGTGTCTCCCGAACAAGCATTTGATGCTTTAACCTCTTGAATCTTGCACTCTTGAATCTGTAACTTTCTTTCATTCAACCTTTTCAACCTATTCTGAAGCTCTTGTTCATGGCGTGCTCTTTCAATAATACATTGCTCAATGGAGTCCATGTTTTGTATTATTGTTTCCTTAAAGGTTTGAGCTTCCATGTTAGTGTAAGCTTTGAAGTCTGGTGTTATTTCCAGAGCATGTAAATTATAATTAGAAAGCTCTAACACTCTTGAATGTATGAAATTGTCAAACTGCACTTTGATCATACTTATACCTGAATTGGAATCCTTCTCATGAAGTGTTTCTTTGTTGAGTTGCCTTTGTAAACTCTGCATGTTTCGAGATAACACATCCTTAAAAGTTCCTACATCGGCACTAAAGAGTCGGTGAAAAGCCTCTCTAAACTCGTAGTACATTGAGGAGTTGGAACTTGAGAGATGTTCAAATTATTGTTTTGAGTGCATTCAATTTGTTTAGGGAGTTCTCTTTCAAAATCTTTGCTTGCTTTTGCAGTTGTTGTATCTCTTGTTCATCGAAATCCAAACACGAAGATAAAGTATCTTTTGTTTCCATTGTAACGTGATGTGAAAAGTGAAAATGATTTGTAGGATCTTAAGTAGGTAAAGTGATGTTGTTGTGGATTGGAATCAATTGACGTTCACAGGATTTTACAAATCTATGATTTAAACTGAGAAAAGAAATGGAATCTTTTGCGGGATTTTACAAAATCAAGAAGAAACAGTGAAAGAAAATTTGTTGTTGTTGAAGAATAGCTCATAATGTTGTATTCATTGCAGCTAAACTCATTTATATCGGTATCGTATTGTACATGTTCTAATGGCTCAGAATTAGTGCCCGAGTCTGCATTAGGAACCTCCTGGATCTTTGCCATGTAGATGTAATGTGCTTCCAACTCTTGTTCATCAATCTCCTCATCCGTGTATACTAGCCAGCCTGATTGCTTTGCTTAAAGTTGAGCACCTTCTTCAGCTTGTGTTACACAGCAACATCTTTTCTTGTGATAGTGGAAGTTCTTTAAACCCCATTTTAGCTTCTGAGTCATTAGCAAAATGACAAATTCTTACAGTTATAAAATCATTGTATCATGGACTATTGCACTACTTGTCCACCTACAGTTTCCTTAGCCCCAGCAATAGTCATTGTCCTCTGATTCCCAAACTGTCTACACTGATTGTCATTCTTGTATCTTGGAGTAGTATCCACATTCTTATTTCTGGTGTTTGAGGAAGTTCTAAGGGTGTTGTTGCTAGGTTTGTAGATTTTCTTGAAGTACTTTGCAATGAGAGCCAAATTTTTCTGCATTTCCTTATCCTTCTTATGTTGTTCAGGATTACTATCTTCTTCAGAAGCGGACTCAGATGGAGGTGTGATTGGCTTGGCTATCTCTTTGTCTTTGTGTCTTGTAGTTGCATGAGATATGGTTGGAAGTGAAGCGTTTGATGTTGGTTTGCAAGTTGATGGTTTTGTGAGGGTCTTTGATGTTTGATAATATGGATCTTGATATGGTTGAGCAGTAGCAACAAGTGCTAATGGGTTAGCATTCTTGGCTATTCTTTCAGCACGGAGTTCATTAACTTCCTTCTGATATTGTTTGAGAATGTCAAAGAACTTGTGATATGAAACTTCATCCAACTTGTGTTGTTGCTTGACAATTGTTACAAACCTTGACCATTCTGGTTGAAGTTGTTGAAGAAATTAAACATTGACTTGCATTTTATCAACTGTCACAAATTGTTTCTGATCATTTCATTCATCAGCTTGTAAAACCGAGAGTAGTATGACTCTATTGATTCTCCATCGTGAGAGGTGAATTTTCCAAACTCCCAAAATAAGTTTGTCTTGACATCTTGAATGTTGAGGGATTCACCTTGTTGTAGCCTTTCAATAGCTTCCCACATTTCATGAGCTGTATTGCACGCATCAACAGTGGAGTATATTTCATCTCCAATTCCAGTCAAAGATACATCATGAATCGCTTCCTTTTCTGATCAAAACATCGAGCTGTGTTTGCATAGAGAACATGTTCAGAATTGTCTCAACCTGTTTGTATGTGTTAAGGATTCTGCTATGGGACAATTTTCTATTGTAGGCACAGCTTGTATTATGACAATAGAAGGAATGTAAGGACCTTCGAGAATGCATTTCCTTAAGGCATCACCATTTGTTTTTGTATCAATGTACCATAAGAAACGTGATCGCCATTGTGCATATCTGCCCGTTGCAAGCATTGGTGGACGATCCCTTGAGCCAGCTACCATGATGTTATTATGCATTTGACTGTCAGTTGTGGAAGTTGTGATTGGAGTTTTCATGATGAATGATTGTTGAATTATGAAGTGAAAATGATTTGTAGGATCTTAAGATGATAAAGTTGTGTAGTGGTTTTGTCTTGATGTTACAAGTTCGATTAACAAATTCGATTAAACAAATCCGATAACAAACTCGGTAACAAATGTTTGTAAGATATCGGATAGAGCAAACTCGGAAGGTTTATCGGAAAAATCTAAGATCAAACTCGGTACTCTTGTCGGACAAGTCAAATATTGTATCTCGGATGAAATTCTCGGACAAAGCAAAACTCGGTAGTTATTCTCGGACAAGTCGTCGTAGCAAATCGACATGTTACAAAATGGAAATTTTCTAACAATTTACCTTTTACAAAATCCGATAATAATACTCCTAACACAACTCAATAAAACCGAGAGCTTATGTATCTATTACAAATTTTATGCTAAATTCCGAGAAATAAATGAAATCCTAAAACATACTTTTTGATAAAACCAAAAAAATGTGTGCACTATTACAACTCTTATGCGAATTACCGAGAATGAACTGAAATCCTAAAACACACTTTCTTGCAAATTCTAAGCAAATTCAGAATAAAATAATAAAGAACAAATAAAGTCCTTTCCAAGAATCGAACCCTGGTGGTTCCTATCACTACAAACGCTTCATACCATCTGAGCTCACACAAATTGCACTGAGCTAATCACAAACCTTTGGTTATTTTTTCCAAATTCGGAATAAATAAATACACAAATTCAATGTACCTTTTATATTAATATTCAAACTAAGTAGTAGTTGAACTCGGTTATATACTTTTTTTTCTCTCAAACTGTACCGTCACTCAAAACAAAACCAACAAAACAAAAAAACTAACCGAATTATTTCCTTAAAAATCGATTTGTCCTTTTTCTTAACAAACTCGACACATAATTTGTTTTTTACTTTTTAATACCGAATTTTATGAGAACAACAAAAATGAAAGTTTAAAACCTCCTAAACTTTAAACAAGATAAAACCTTGAGTAGTTAGGAAGATCAAAACTCACTTTTGTAAGATGTATAAAATTTTCGAACCAAAAAAAATGTAAAAAACACACGAACCAAAACTAAATCACCCTCGTGGCGATTGATACCAAATGTCGGAACCCAATAATCACCTTCACTTCATACTTGAATAAGAAAAATAGATAAGAGAAAATAAAGAAATTTTAGAGAGAGAAACAAGAGAGAGAAAGTAGAGAGAAAATGAGATGGTTGATTACCTTGCACAAAAATACAAATATGAGTACCAACACCCTCTCCTAACTTGGAGGAGGTGTATTTGTATACTCAATAGGGGCCGGCATAGTAGGCTTTATGGGCCGGGGTATTTGTCTTAGGCCGGGCTCGGGATTACAAATGGGTTTAAACCCGATACTAGTACAAGATTAGCTTACAATTACGAGCCAGTTTACCCTGCTAGCCTATTACTACATAAGTAAGATAAAGACAGAGATTGACTTAATATTTAAGGCTAACAATCAGTCTTAGACATCCTTTATATTCGAATAGCTTAAGCTTATAGTATAGGAATTAATCATTTCGATTAGCTTTCTAGTTTTGCTTATTTGCTTTTTAAGCTTTTATACGAAACCATAATAGTTATTATAAGGGACCTTTTTGTCTCGGCTTATTCGCTTAAGCTCTTTTTAGTTGCAACTTAGTGTCGTTTAGCTTATTTGCAAGTTGTTTAATTACTTTAGTTTTAAAAAGTTATATAGTGTTATCTTAATCTAGTAGCTTATTTTCTAGATCTTATCCTTAAACATACCTGATTCTCATTCACTTTTTGGAGTTGAACACCTAGGTTTTGGGTGGATTTTGATCTAGTTTTAATAGCTTATTAATAGTGCTTATTATTGTTATCCTAACCCTTTTGAGTTTCATTGTTGATGGAACTTATTCTACTCTTTGGTGTGGAGCTTAAGGGTTCATAAGCTAGTTTGATTTCTAAGTTTAGAGCTTTTCATAGTTTTTATTAAGCTTAGTTTATAAAGTTTAAAACTTTATTCACTATTTAGTAAGATAAAAGATATTAAGGAAATAAACTTGATATCTTACTTAATTTATATAATCGGGTGGTTTAATTTCGTTTTTGATTCATCAATTCGGTTCTTCCTTCTTTCTCATTTCCTTGTATTTAATTAGTGGTGTGAGTGTGTGTGTGTGTCTTAATATGTCTATTATTGTTTTATTTTGTTTGCTGCATGATTTAGTGAGTTGTATTCTTATATGCTTGTTAAGTGATTAAGTGTTCAGTGAATTAAGTGTGGTAATTAAAAAGGAAGATTTTATCCAGTGATTTTCGGTAATACTTAGATTTGGTTTGTGTTTTGGTTATTCGAACAGGCAAAAGCCATAAGAATAATTAGGCATTGATTTAGTAATTAATATCTTGATAAAAATTGTTTTCAATAAAAACCAACGTTGTGAGAAGATAATTATTTTGACGGATCTAAACTCTTAAGAATCTAAACACTTCACTTAGCAAGCATATCGTTTTATATATATATATCTTCGTTTAATTGCTTTGATTATTGTTATTTAGTATAATCTAGTCTATTAGTATTATATATATTTAGTTTAAATTAAAACAATCACCAAAAGATAATTCAAGCATAAAATCTAGTAACATTAACTGTGAAATTTCAAATCAATTTCTCGTTGCGGACACGACATCTGGAGGATTTGATTATTACTTTTCCTAAAGAATTTTTACTTAACGGGACATTACTTAAAATTACTCAAATTCGTTCTCACGAACGACATCAGTTTTTGCGCCGTTGCCGGGGAGAGTTGTACGATTTTTACGTTGTGTTTCGAGTTAGTACCTTGAAGATAATTTCTTTTGAAAGTTTATTTTCGTTTTTTATAAAAATATAAATTAAAAATTAAAAATTAAAATAAAAAATTAAAAAAAATTAAAAAAATATGAATAATAAAAATCCAAAAAATATTTTTCCATTTTTATTTTATGCTTCTTTTCTTTATATTCTATATATATATATATATATATATATATATATATATATATATATATATATATATATAAGACCAAAAATATAATTTTTTAACTTTATTTCTCTTTTATTATCTTTATAAAAATCCAAAAATATTTCTATTTTATTTTCTTTTAGTGCATGAGCACTCGTTCTTCTTAGACCGAACTTTTTCCGCCATCTTCTGATCCCGAGAGCATTATTCGAAATCGTTGAAGAAATCTTGGTGATCCGTCTCTTTTACTTGATTTTGAAGAAATCAATATGGATCCTAATAATGTTCAAGGACCGCCTCCTGCGGGTCCTATTCCTCAAAATCCGGCCCCCGATCTCCGACCGATGGAGGAGTTACTTCAAGCACCTATTGACGGTATTAGAGATGCAATCGTTGTACCCCCCGTTCTAGCTAGTCAATTTGAATTAAAGATCGGGTTGCTTAATCTTGTTACCTCCATCTAATTTCACGGTTTTGAAAATGATGATTCTCATTCTCATATTCAAAGGTTCACAAAAATAACTCAAACAATCAAACTTAATCAAGTCCCGCATGACATTATTAAGTTGATATTGTTTCCGTTTTCTCTTGAAGGAGCAGCCCGGACTTGGCTTGAAAAGGAACCTCCAAATTCTATCACAACTTGGAACGATCTAGTATCAAAGTTCGTAAAATCAATTCTTTCATCCTTTAGAACACAATGTTCGTAAAGATAACACAATTTTTCAACAAAAATTTGGTCAGACGTTTAACAAGGCTTGGGACCGATTCAAAGATCTATTAAACAAGCGTTCACTCGTTCGGGTTTTTTCTCCGCTTCATCAAATTGATACGTTCTATAATGGATTGAAATCATGTGATCAAGATTCCCTTAATTATGCGTGTGGGTGGAATTGTTGACAATGATATACTCAAGAGGGCTAACAATAATTAAGAACAAATCTAAAGTTCGAACTTCAAGAAACAAACCTCAAGTTTCGAGTGTAGTGGTAGATTCATCCCAATTGATGCATTGCACGCTCTTATAAAACAGTTGATGCTCTTGTTTCTCTATGAACAAACTATTCACTCTATTTAAGAGGTTGCAAAAGACTTGTGTGGTGGTTCCACCAATCTTATTTCGAGTGTCAAGCTTCAGTGGTTACACTCAGGACGTATTTGCTCTACGGGGAAACTACAATGCAGGTTTGGTACCTCTTAAACCAACCTCAAGGGGGGGGAACCGTTATAATCTCTTAATTCTATCATTCCAACAACTATCTTGGAACCACTCAGTTTCAATCAAATCTAATAATCAAAATCAGGAAAACAACCAGAATTATCAAAATAATCAAAACATAAATAACCCAAACCCAGTATCAGAACAAGATCGATTTAATCAAGGTTCTCAAAACCAAGGGTATAATCAGAACAGAGGTCAGAATTTTAACCAAGGTAATAATCAGGGATTTAATCAAAACCATGGTCAAAATTTCAATCAAAATCCAGTTCCAAATCATTCCTTCACGGTCCTGTTTAATTCTTGAGGGAGGAGGATATTTGGGTTGAAGACAATTGTTATATCATGAAAGAAGAAACCCTTAACCTCCGAAACCAAGAAGCCACTCTTCAGTTAATGCAAAACCAAATGGGTCAAATGGCAAAGATTCTTCAAGAAAGACAACAGGGTGTGCTTCCTAGCAACACCATTCCTAATCCAAGAGAGCAGATTAATTCGATTACAAATAAGAGGGGATTGATATGTTGGAACCCTCTATTCCACCCTTGTTCCTCTTACTCCTATAGAGGGAGTGGAAAAGTACGGAAGACTTTAATGGACGAGGTGCATATTACAAGCCCAACAAGTACCACACATGTCCCACCTCCAAGAATTCAGTCAGTGTCACCACCAAAACCAAAGGAAGTTCCTAAGCCCAACCCCCATCAACCTAAAATTCCATATCCTTTAAGGCTTGATAAGACAAAAATTCTTGATAAAAATGATGTTTAAGTATCTAAGTTTTTGAAAATATTGAAGCAACTTCACTTTGATATCAGTCTTATGGATGTTTTAACTCAAATTCCAAAATACTCTAAAGTGTTAAAAGATTTATTAAAAGACAAAGAGAAATTAGAATACACCGATAAATGTTGAATGCTCTGCTATCCTTCTTAATAAGGTTCTTGAAAAGCTTGGAGATCCTAGAAAGTTTCTCATTCCTTATGTCCTACAAGATCTTAAGGTTTGTAACTCCTTAGCCGATTCTGGAGTAAGCACAAACCTTATGCCTTTTTCAATCTATGAGAAACTTGGGACCGGACCTCTGAAACCCACTCGAATGACTCTTAAATTGGCTAACCGATCTATCACATATGCAATTGGTATAGCTGAAGATGTTATTGTAAAAGTGGATAAATTCATCTTTCTAGCCGATTTCGTTATTGTAGATTTTGAGGCTGATCCTAGAGTTCCTATCATTTTAGGGAGACCATTTTTGCGCACTGCAAAGGCTCGTGTTAGATTCTATGAGAGAGCGACCTAAGGATATGGAATGAAGAGTTAGTATTCCATGCTAAATTTTTTTCAAACAATTCACCAAGTCGTGAACGTCATTTCGCTCATAGTATCAATATTATTGATTCTTCGTGTGAAGAAATTTCTAATCAAAACAAGCAGAGTAGTGGCAGTACCACTTCTCATTCTAATCTTTCCCTTTCTAGTTATGAATAATTTTGCTTTGGTATCGATCATCAAGAAGAGAAGAGTAGTAGCAGTACCACTTCTCAATCTGATCATTCTCTTCCGGATTATGAAGCATTTTGTTTTGATCATCAAGAAGAAAAGAGAAGTGGCAGTACCACTTCTCACTATGATCCTTCTCTTCTTGAATACGAATCATTTTACTTTGATATTTTGATTGATACTCTTCCTCCTGCTGATAGAAGTGATTCTAATCATGAGGAATTTGCCGATGAACTCGCTCACATCATATCTCCACCGGAGTATGATAATTTTTACTTCGATATTGAGGACGTTCCAGGAGATTTGACTAGACTTTTGATTGAAAACCCATCTAGTAAAAATGTCAACCTCACTGAAATTAAAGAAGATAATGAATTAAAACCTAAAACATCAACTAAGGAACTTACAATTTATGAGCTTAATGATTTACGTCTTCTCTTATCCAATTGTGACTCCACTTTTTCTAAGGAATTTTCTGAGATTGATTTTTTAGTCTCATTTCCTTCCGAAAATAAAGACAAATTTTTTTGATCCCGGGATATTCATTATCAAAGGAGTTAAATTTAAGAGATCTCATATTCTTTCATTGAATGATTTTTCTCCTATATCATTTGTCAGTGATCTTCTTCTTACTGATCCTTCTGAGATCAAAACTTTTCGATCATTTCCTTCCAAAAATGAAGACAAAGTTTTTGATCTCGTGATCCTCCTTATCGATGAAAACCTCCACATCTACTGAGTGATAATTTCAAGATCGATAAACGTCATATTTTGAGTGAAATTTCTTTGAAGCTTTTATCTTCCGTCAGTTTTCTCCCCAACGACAAAGGAATTCGGGGTGAGTCAAGCTAGTGACTCGTTAATAAACAAGCCCTTCTCGGGAGGCAACCCGTGTTTATCCTAGTAGTAATAATAATATAGTAGTTTAATAGTAGTAATAAATAAGTGTGGGGGAGTGCTTCTCTCCATGTTGTGTTTTGTGGTACCCGTTTTGCTTGCAGATTTCCCTATGATCGTGAAGACCTTCGGCTTGTTTTCAATCCTCCAATCACTCGGTCTCCGATCATCTTCATGTTTATATCTAGGGAAATTTTCTATCCTTATCATATATATATATATATATATATATATATATATATATATATATATATATATATATATATTGTTCCAACTACCACATCTTAAATATATCTAGGGAAATTTTCTATCCTAATCAAATATATATTGTTTCCCCTTTCACACTTGGAATTTTTTGCATTTGCCTTTTTCATTCCTAGGGGGGGATTTCTGTCAAAATGATCATACATGTGCCTGTCTGTGCCCCTCACAACCCTATTTTGACCAATATATTGTTTTATTTTATTATTAAAAAAAATAATAAAAAATGATATAAAAATATTTATAAATAAGTAGGCCCTTAGGCTAGAACTAGGGAGATTTTGACTTGACCGAGTATTGCACTCTAGCTTTCCCCTTAGCTTTCAAGACTAAGCGTTTGCAAGAACTTAATTTTTTTGCAAAGAACAAAACATGATAGAGTTGAATATAAGTTAGATGCTAAGCGTGGAGTAGTTGGATTTCTTTAGAGCTCATAGAGGTTAATTGTGGCTTTTTGCTCCCATCAGATAAATAAACGATATAGAATAATTTTCAATAAATAAAGTTGCATGGTTTTTATGATTCTTAGTTTTTAATCCCTTCTTAGAGATTCCTTATAATGAAAGTAAGGTACACTTCAAGGTTTTGTCAGTGTTGTGGGGAAATAGACTACTGATTCCTGACAGTTCGCTCTTATTGTCTAGGTAGTTAAAAGACCACAGGACTTGAAATTTGGCTATTAAAAAAATAATAATAATATAATAAACTAAATCCAAAATAAGACTATTGTTTCCTGACGGTTCTCTCCTGTTGACTCAGTTATTTAAAGGGTGGAAGTAATAATAATAATAATCCGAGACTGATAAAAGTTTACTGGTTCCTGACGGTTCGCTCCCGTTGACTCAGAATTTAAAAAGGTCGAGAAAATTCCCGAGGTCGAAATAAGACTACTGTTTCTTGTCTGTTCGCTCCCGATGTCTCAGTTGTTTAAAGGACCGAAGGCTAATATTGTTGCTATAATAATAATAATAAAGCCAAATTTTGACTCCGGGGTTATCTAAATAAAGCCTTCGTCTCTGGACTTGTAGTTGAGTTGTTTCGGATGAAATAAAAAGGATAACCGCTAAATCATGCGAAATTAAAACCTTAATGTCGACTTTATTCTCAGCGCGTCATTTCTTTAGGAAATGATTTCAGACTAATTATGGTTTGAACCTGTATCCTTTATAATAATTAGACCATAACCTATTGAATTAAGTGATCTCTTTTCACTTTATGTTTTCTAAATAAAATCCTTAGAGGAATTAGGAATAAGGGAGCGAGAAGTAGCTGCGCTTACACAATTAGCATTTATGAGTAGTGTTAGCATCAAATTTTATATTTAGCTGTGATTTCGTTTTAAGCTTGGTTTGGGGATTGTAAAAATCGAGGATGACGGACTCCTGTTCTTAAAGCCTTTTATATGATTTGAATAAAATGTTTACTTAGTTTTTTATCTATTAATGAAAAAATAGTTAAAACGGGGCGTTTTCGAAACAAATGATTTTTCTTATACCCCCTTGATGAACATCTTTCTATTCTTGTTTGATTTGAGGGATTATTAGT
>BQNB010195176.1:0-11389 GCA_026074375.1 Tanacetum coccineum | reverse complement strand
TACCTAGTACTGACATAACTGCCACCTCGTACCTGCTACCTCGTACCTCGTACTGACGCTCTGCCACCTAGAACTGACACCTCGTACCTCGTACTGACACACCTACAATCTAACACTCAATCATTAGTTGGCCACGTGTCACCACCTGAGTGGTGCCACGTGACGTGTTACTATTTCGCCGCCGATCGGTCAACCGCCACCGGACCACCGGTCAACGATGGTCAACGGCGGCAGTCAACGATGGTCAACGGCGGTCAACACCGCCGGACCACCGGTCAACGGCGGCGGTCAACGACGGTCAACGGTGGTGGACCACCGGTCAACCACCGCTGGACCACCGTTGGACCACCGCCGGACCACCGTCAAGGCGGGTCAACAGTTGAGCCGGGTTAGTATTGGGCCGGGTCAAGTTTGGATCGGGTTCGGGTTCGGGTCTGGATTGGGTCCGGGTCGGGTCTGGATCGGGTCCGGGTTGCCATGTGTCACCACCTGAGTGGTGCCACGTGGCGTAGCAACTATTGCCCCAAGTAATTGGCATAGCACGATTCGAACCATGGACCTCTAAGTCATGGTTTTAGGAACCCCACAAATGCCAACTGCGCTAGAGCAGCATTACAATTATATCATGCAAAGATTAACATATATCCCATTATTGGCTTGGTCTGGTCCATTATAACTAAAGGTTCAAACAGGGACGAAAAATGTTCAAAATAAAAAGGTTTAAATATAAAAGGCTGGTACCGTTGGACTCGTTTTTTCGTGCTCTTTCCAATGGTGTAATCGAGGAATATTCACGACTTCGTTTGAACCTCGTTAAACGTGAAAACGTCATCGAAAGTTACCCGAAAATTACCCTTTTTGCTTCGTTTTCAATCCTTTTTACCTGTAAGACATGAAAACACAATACAAACATATTTGCAACATAATTATCTATATTTTAGTGTTTTTAGTCCTTTTATAGTGTTTTACGGGGAATAAAATATGTATATTTTAGCCAATATCAAATCCCCCCACACTAAACCATTGCTGGTCCCTCACGTAATGTAAATAAAACAATACCCGAAAATAAATAACTTTATCCCCTTTTAACTTATGACCCCCTCACAATCAAACAAGAACAGAAAAGGTCCATCAAAAGGTTTAAAAATCATTTAATTTGCAAGCACCCCCGTTTTATCCACTTATTAAATAACTAAAATTAAGATAACAATTTCTATAGAATTTATTTTACAAGGCTTAAGAATAGGAGTTCGTCATCCTTGACTTTTCACAATCCCCAAACTAAGCTTAAAACGAAATCACCGTTAAATACAAGTATAGATGCTAACACTACTCATATTTGCAACTTGTGAACTTTTCACTCCCGACAATTATTAATTATTAGGTGAATGTGCTATTTTTGAATTTCAACCATGGATCAACGTTATTTCAAAAACTATGTTCACGTTCCACCCGAGAAGTTGATTTTTAAGCGCGAGATCATCACCATGTAGCGATTTTCGTCTCGGCACATCCCACCCTCATCGCTAAGTGACCGGAGCTTTTGACACCTCACGAGACCTATATCGGGACACACGGACCATCGGATCAATCTCTAAGGTTTTCCGTTTACACATATCTTATTTGAAAAATCACAATCATAAAACGAATTAGTCTTAGTCCAAAAACATATTTTAAATTATATAAAAATAATTTTCTACTTACTAAGTAACTTAAACTATTAAACCTGTGGTCCTTTTAGAAGGCTACACATTCAAGCACGCCTCCGACACGATGTTAGCAAACATCTTTCGACCTTGATTTTATCATTATATATTTTTTTCATCAATTATTTTTTAATTTTGTTTTTAATTTTGTTTTTTATTTTTTTGCTATAATCATAATATATCACCGGTGCCTTTTATCTCGAAGCCACATCGATAGCGAGTCGACAAGAGGTTATTCTACTTATTATGACACCGGCCCCCACCTTATATGAAGACTTCAACATCGGCCACGCCTCCGACACGATGAAGTAATCTGGCGTAAGAAATTTTAGTCTATTATTATTATTTATTTATTTATTTGCAACATTAATCGCGAAGAGAAAATACCATTTTTAGAAAATTCAAATATAAATTTGAACTAAGACTAAATTATTTGATATCGACTACATTCTTTATTCAAAAATAGTTGATTTAAGTCTAATTTTCAAAGATAGCACGTATTATTAGTCAAATTAGAAGCTTACGGGAGGAAAAGCGACAAATTACATACATGAGCTCTTAAGATTTCCAAATAATCCTTGTTTAGCATCCAACTTCTACTTAACACTATCATTTTTCGATCTTTTGCAAAATATTAAAGTTAAGCAGACGCAATCTAAAAGCTAAGGGGAAAGCTAGAGTTTTAAACTCGGTCAAATCAAAAGCTACCTAATTCTACGGGCCTACTTATTACTATATATTTATATTTTAATCATCATTTTTTTTTATTATATTTTTTTTTTCAAAATAAAACAATAAAAAATTTTAAAATTTTGGTCAAAACGGGGTTGCGCGGGACACAGCAAGGCACAGGTATGATCACATTTCGATAGAAATCCCCCCCATACTTAGAATGGAACATTGGCCTCAATGTTCAAAAATATCGGGTTTACCCCACACTTAGGAATGAAAAAGGTAAATGGCAAAAAATTCCAAGCGGAAAAGGGAAGCACGAAAAATATTCATGATCAGGATTAAGGATTCCAAAATAAGCAAAGATCGAAGACCGGACGATTGGAGGATTGAAAACGAGCACGGGTCTTCATGATCTTAAGGAATCCTGCAAAAAACGATACCACAAACCATAGAAAGAAGCACGCCCCCACACTTAGGCTATAAAATCACACACTTATTTATTAAGAAAAGAAAATAGAAAGAAGAAAAGACACGGGTTGCCTCCCGAGAAGCGCTTATTTTTGTTAACCGAGTCTTGAGCCTGACTCGATCCCCTCACACTTGAGCGGGTCAAGGGGGATAGAAATGGGAGATACGGGGACCACCAATGAGGAATGTTCCCTCCAAAAAACATCTCGGGCTTTCAGAAAACTCAAAAGTGATTTTGGTGCCTAAGTAGAAAGAAAGGAGAAGAGAAAAACCAGGTTTAACAGTTTGTCCTTGTTTTTCGGATGAAAAAGGAGCAAAAGTCAAACACAGCAAAGGAGTGGATTGGGTGGGCAAAAGATTAGGAATATAACATCGTGATCAAAAATGCCACCCCCACCTTTCTTATTAACAACGCCCGCATCGGTTCAAAAATTAAAGCAAATCTCGAACATCCTGTGGTTCCAGAGGGGACGGGGAGAGATGGTTCATCAAAATGATCAAGAAGAAAATACCGCACATTTTCGAGAAGGGGAGGGGAGTCACTGCTAAGCAATTCTTCGAGAAAACGAATATCCCCTTCCGAGTCATAGTCGTCGATCTCAATGCCCGTTGGCATCGAGTCATACGGGAAGCAATGAAATAAGTCAACCTCCCTTCATAAGAGAGCACTATCCTCACGGGGGATATGAGGTGGAGAGGAGAGACACGACCAATTGTAATCAGGCAATTTTTAGAATTACATCTTCCGCGGTCGTGGAGATGAATTATTATACGACAAATTCTCAGCAAGACGAATTTCTTCCTCAGGTTCCGAGTCGGTATCAACAACTCCCGGTGGAATTGGATCGGAATGAGCGAGTTCACCGAAGAACTCCTCGAGAAGATAATCAAACTTAGGAGAAGAATCAATTAAAGTATCACGGTTAAGCAAAGATTCGATAAGATAAGACTCGGCATTAAAACAATGTGATCTTATCTTAGTAAAAAATGATTTCCTTCATCAAAAAAGGGTTTGAATAAATTTTGAAATTTTCTTCAGAACGTCCTCATCAAAAAGTGACTCGTTGTCACTAGAGGTGAAATCGTCTTTTGAATCAAAGAGATGAATTCGAGAAAGTCGCAAAAGAGTCTGAGAAGATTTCATCATAAATGGACATCACATTCTTTCATCATCGGATAAATCCGCGGACTCACTTGGGGTAGGGACAAGCTCTTCAACACTAGACTTGATTGTGTTAGCCGATTCCGTTACCGGAATAGTGTCGAGATGCTCATCCTCCATTATGAGAGAGTCCGGAATGGGTAAGTCGGGTGTGATTGCGGAAGGCCTAATTATATAACATTCCCTTATTTTATTATTTTCATCATAAATGGAAGGCATCCAAAGTTGTTGAACTTTTAAATCAAACCGTTTTTGATAATCATCACAATCACCGTCGGAAATAACGTCGGACTCTCTTGGGATTGGAATAGGATCTTTAACACTAGGTTCAAGTGAACTTTTGTGTGTGTCAAGATGCTTATCCCCCATTTTTAGAGAGTTAACGGTTTCCACTTGAAAAAAGGAATACTTTTTGGTAGAAATTGTATCTCTCTTTAATTAGAAGTCGGACAATTCGTGATTATCTTGAATGAATAGGAAGCTTGAGAATAGATTTTTCTTCAATATTTAAGACACTCTTGATTCTTTTACTTTAGCTTCTAACGCCGCGCCTCTTTTTTTCTTTGGCGATTGTATCTCTTCCTTGCCGGAGGTCGCGGCTTCCTCGAAAATTCGTTTCTCTTCTTGAATTTTAATCATTTCTCGCAACATTTGCATCGTTTCCTCATGTACTCGATTTCGTTCCTTAATTTCCCGTTGTCGTTCTATCTCTTCGGCTTGCCGGCAAATCTCAATTTCGGAGGGTTGAGTACATTGATAATCCATATGATATCCCCCATAATTTTCGCAAATCGGCTCACCATGATCGCACCATAATTGTGTACATTGAGAATCGTCATGTAAATCACCACAAATGGTACAACAAATATATTGACATTCATTTTGTAAATCATATGGTTCATAATTATCACTAAAGTTTTGATTGTTACACGGTTCCGGTTCAAAATTAAACGGGACACGTGATGGACAATCGAAACCGTCGTAATGATTGTTACCACAATTATTACAAAAATATGTCGAATATTGTTGATGTGGGTCGGAAAAATTCGGAGAATTGTCGAAAGAATTCGGATTACATCGTGGACAAAATGAACCGACAAAATGCTCTCCACACTCGTACAAGGTTTGATAAATGGCATGTCGACGAATGAAACAATTTTAGAGGATAATAAGAGAAGAAATAAAAACGGATTTTAGTCACGAGAGATTAGTCTTGGGTTTGTATATTTATTTTGGAATTTTTTTTTATTTTTTTTAAATTTATATATAAAAGAAAATAACATGGAAAAACAAATATTTTTGGATTTTTTATATTTTTAAAGAACGCAAAAAAACTTACCCGAATAAGGAACTTCAAAGGCTCGAACACGAACAATCCCGTACCAAACGCTACACCTATCCCGGCCGCGCGCCAAAAATAGATACCGTCCATTTATATAACACACACACCACACACACACACACACAACACATACTATATATAGAGATATATAAATAAAACTCTATATACTAAATATATATAATAATAAAGATCCTTAACTCAAAATAAGAATAATCAATAATAGTATAGTAAAATTTCGACGGGTTCTAAGAATAACGCTTTAACCAAAGCAATTATCAAAAACCCACCCGGACGTTTTCCTCGGCGAAAGTGAAATGGAAATCACGTTCAAGTTGTAAATCAACTTGAAATCACTTAGGGAGTTTTTGGTTTGATTCTAAATCTACTAATAAGGGAAAACTAAACTTTTTTGATTTAAACTAATTTTAAACTAATATTAATTTAAATTAAAACCTACAATATATACTAAGAATGATATAAAGGAAAAAAATGACGAAAAAGCTTTCTAAGTGACGTGAAATTTCATAAGTGTGGGTTTGGGTTTAACGAATTAAAATCCTTTGAAAACAATTTACAGAACTTAAATGACAAGAAAAGTAAGAATGCTTTAAAAAAATAAATGACAAGTATTTAAATTGCCTTAAAAGTAAGTGACAGTTATGTAAATAGTGAAAAATCTAAAGACTATTAATTTTTATTTATTTTTATTTTTTTTAAAAACCCTTTAAACCCGCACTTAATTCCAAATACTAAGCACTTAGAGCAAGCACAAATAACTACTCACTAATCATAGACAAATAAACTTAGCAACAATCATAAGATCAAACATAAACATTTTAAGCTAATAATTCTAAACTACTAGTATTAAAAAGGGAAAAAGGGTAACCGAATGAAGAACCGCAATGATATAAAACCACCCGATCTTACAAACTTAATAAACAAATAAGTATATTACTTTAAAGCTTTTACTTCACTAATTAGCAAATAAAGGTGTCAACTTTATCTACTAATTACTTTCATAAAAACTATAAAGATCAAAACTTAATTTATTTATCAACCTTATAAGACCCTTAAGCTCCGGCCTTAGATGTAGAAGGATTGAATAAGAAATAAGACATGAAAAGTTAGAACAAAATAAGCTAATTAAAAGATGAAAACTTTAGATCTAAATCCACCCGAAACTAAGGTGTTCAATCAAGTGAACTCGGATCCGGTAAATTAAGGCTTTAAGATCTAAGAAAAATAAGCTAGAATTAAAAAGCAACAAACTTTATGCTAGAAAATAAGCTAGAAATATAAGATCTATTATTTTTAGATCTAATCCACCCGAAACTAAGGTATTCAATCAAGTGAAATCGGATCGGGTATGATTAAGGATTAGATCTATATAAAGAAAAAAATAAGTTTGAATAAAAATAAGCAATCGAAAAATAAGCTAAAATAAGCTCACACTTTCCCCCCCGAAAAGCTTCTAAATCGAAAACATATAAAGAAAGCTATTCTAAATAAGCTATGGAAGTAGCTTATTAGAAATAATCACTTAAAAGAGGGGATCCAAAAATAAGCTATAAGCAGTAGCATATTTTGAAAATAAGCAAAAAGAAAAGAAAGAGTAAAGAAAAGCATAAGAAATAAGCAAAAGATAAAAAAACATTATTAAAACCCACCTTAATAAAAAGAATCTTCATTCATGAAAAATAAGCCAATACAATAAGTTGAGAATAAGCTAAAAAGCTTAGCTAAAAAGCTTTTACAATAATAAGCTAAAATAAGCTAAACTATTCTACTCCTAAAACTACCTTATACTACTAATTTTTAATAAAACTAAATCTCCCACTAAATTCTCACTCTAAAATATAACACCCTTTTCTGCTGATGCGTGCTTCAATATATAGCCCAAAGTAGGTGGGGGTATTTTCATCATTTTAGGCCTACATCCACTCATATTGCTAGATCTAGGGGTATTTTAGTCTTTTTGCGCTCCACCAACTGCCTCATTATTGTCATAGTCTGACCTCGTACTGACACATGCCTACCTCGTACTGACACGCGCAGAGTGCCACGTGTCACACTCTGATTGGTCAGCCGCCACTGGAACAGTACCTCGTACTGACATAACTGTCACCTCGTACCTGCTACCTCGTACCTCGTACTGACGCTCTGCCACCTAGGACTGACACCTCATACCTCGTACTGACACACCTGCAATCTGACACTCAATCATTATTTGGCCACGTGTCACCACCTGAGTGGTGCCACGTGGCGTGTTACTATTCCGCCGCCGACCGGTCAACCGCCACCGGACCACCGGTCAATGGTGGTCAATGGCGGCATTTAACGGCGGTCAACACCACCGGACCACCGGTCAACGACGATCAACGGTGGCGGACCACCGGTCAACCACCGCTGGACCACCGTTGGACCACCGTCGGACCACCGTCGGACCACCGTTGGACCACCGCCGGACCACCGGTCAACGGTGGTTGGCCGCCAGTCAAGGCGGGTCAACAGTTGAGCCGGGTTAGTATTGGACCGGGTCAAGTTTGGATCGGGTCCGGTTTCGGGTCTGGATTGGGTCCGGGTCGGGCCTGGATCGGGTCCGGGTTGCCACGTGTCACCACCTAAGTGGTGCCACGTGGCGTAGCAACTATTGCCCCAAGTAATTGGCATAGCACGATTCGAACCATGGACCTCTCGCTCAGGTTATATGCACCCACAAATGAGCCAACTGCGCTAGAGGCAGCATTACAATTAATCATTCAAAGAATTATAGATACCCATTATTGGCTTGGTCTGGTCCATTATAACTAAAGGTTCAAACAGGGACAAAAAAGGTTCAAAATAAAAAGGTTTAAATATAAAAGGCCGGTACCGTTGGACTCGTTTTTTCATGCTCTTTCCAATGGTGTGATCGAGGAATATTCACGACTTTGTTTGAACCTCGATAAACGTAAAAAAGTCATCGAAAGTCACCCGAAAATTACTGTTTTGCTTCGTTTTCAATCCTTTTTACCTGTAAGACATAAAAAACACAATACAAACATATTTGCAACATAATTATCTATATTTTAGTGTTTTTAGTCCTTTTATAGTGTTTTACGAGGTACAAAATATGTATATTTTAGCCAATATCAGAAATTCATTAAAAATACAGACTCAAATGTAAGGGCACTTAAAACTACAACAAAGAACCTTCAGGAAAAAGCTTATCAATTAACGCAGACAATCCTCACTAATACAAGTGAAAAAGACAAGACAAGAACAACAAAGGGTAAGGAAAACTTGAAGGAGCCGGTTCCTCATGACTTACTAGTTGTTCAAACTTATGTCCCACCTACTCTATTTCTTGGAAACTTGAAGGGACAAATGGGCAGCCCTTACAGAACTCGTGAAATTGTTTGTATGATTGGAAATCCTGAGGAAATTCATAATATGAAGGCTTAGGAGGATGAAGGGGACATGGATGTGGCTTGGGACATTACATTCAAGGATGTAGAAAGGCTTAGGCAATTTCTCACACCTGCCATACACACACCACTAGGACCTGTCCATGATAAGGAGAAAATTATAACAGAAGAGGAACATGATTGTGATATTCCTCTACATGATGGCGTGATTCAACCTTTGACCCTTCAGACAGTTCACATCACACCGCCCGATTATGTAGCATCGACTACTAATCCTATTTTGAACAAGCAATTAAATGAATTCAGGAAGGAGTTTTCTGATATTACTAGGGTTACCAAAAAGGCAAATGGTGACCCTGTTAACAATGTAAAGGAACTCTCTGATATAAAGACATATGATTATAAGACCATCATTTAAAAATTACTACACCAAGTGAGCCAATCATCCCACGAAACCGGTATGACAAAGAGGGAAATGAAATCCCATCAGCGGTATAGGTCTAATTTATCATTTCCCTATCCAGTAGCTAATTTACACCATAATGATGTTCACTGCTACTCTCTCTCGCACTTGATTTCAAGTGAGGGGAGGAACACCCTATTACTTGGCAAATAAGAATGGAGTCAAGCTCGTGACTAAAACAAAAACAAGCGCTTCGTGGGAGGCACCCCATGCCTATCTTTTTATGTTTCATTTATGAATATTAGTTGGTTTACATGTTTCTCACTTTATTTTACAGGTTCTAGCAGCTAGGAGGCTGAAATTGAGACTGACTCAACCTATATATGTGTGGTAAACTTAACTGCTGTAGCAGCAGTTACGGCGTAACAACTGTAGTTACGCCGTAACCTTATCAATTATGGCGTAATCACCGAGGTTACACCGTAACCTTCTTCTAAAACCTTTAAAAATAAGTTTGAAACTTTTGCTAAACCTTATACAATTAAATGAACTTTGTGGGTATGTTCTTTGGAAGCCCTCACGAGACTTCACTCGTCCACTTGGGCCACGAAGTGGTTTAAAAGGCTTGTTGCATATGCTAAATGCAACAGTGATTCCTACGAAAGTGAGTTAGATTGTAGTGTATATTTATCCATGAACGTTTAATGCTCTTTGTTGTCTAGTGATTTTAAGGGAAACGAGGTTGTTTTATAGACACTTTGCAAGAAGTCAACTCTTGCAATTATCACTCGGTGAAGAGAGCAACACCTAGGGGAGTCTTTTGTTATAATTCTACTCTTATTTCATTATTTCATTTCCTTAATTGTATAATAGGGACATTGTACAAACCAAGTGGGGGGATGGGAGTAGAATTACCACTTGACCTATATTTGCCTTTGATTTCCTAGTTTTCTTTGAAAAATGGTGCCAATTTTAAAATTTTGACATGTTTTTTTACTAAACTAGAATAAATCTTTTCCGAGCACAGTGTTATCCTGTAATTAATTTAGTGAGATTAAGCATAATATTCTATTTTTATCTATTATACATAAAACCCACCAAATACATGAGAGTGCCGGTAGTATTGTAGACTTTAGAACTTGGCCTGTACATCTAGTTAAGACTTAATTGGCTAGTTGGAATAGACTGTTTAAAAAAGCAACATTTTAGGAAATCACCCAAAAAGCCTATATGTGTGTGTGTGTGTGTGTGTGTGTGTGTGTGTTTATCGGCTTTTCACACTGACTTGTCGACCTCCCCGTGTAAAACCCTAGTTGCGCTCACTACTATTGCAAGATACCCCTAAATCACCTTGTCAAAACAATCCTGTTCAAACCCTATATGTTTCGTTACACCATTTCGCCTTAGCCTACCCTGTAGTCTTTATTTCTTTGTGTTGAAATCTCTGGCTATTTAAGTCCATGGTTCGGGGGAATGGGAATGAGAAATTTATGCATTCGTAAAAGACCAATCACTTATGATCTATAAAGACCCCCCCCCTATATCACCACTTTCGACGTTGTTCATCTCAAGTGGGGGGATGTGCGTATAATATCAGAAGTTGCAGGGGAAATAATTAAATATATAAACTCCTGTAGCATTTGCATATTTATCATGAAGAAAATAAAGAAAAGAGGATGCAAACTAAAAAGTCACCCATATGCTAAAAAATGTAAAGATGGTGAATATATATATATATATATATATATATATATATATATATGAAGCTAGTAGCCCATTATTGCACCAAGCCATCTCAACAAGTATAAAAATAGAACTAGTAGCCCATTATTGCACCAAGCCATCTCAACAAGTATAAAAATAGAACTAGTAGCCCATTATTGAAGATCAGGTTTTCGAACTCAGACTTTTGGACCTTGGATGGACAATAGCTAGTTATGACAACCTAAGTTTACTTTAGACTATTTGTTTCGAGTTTTTATCTTAACAACCATTTAAAGTGTATCCCATGTCTATCCTTATCCTTTATATAACCCAATAAACCAAATGTCACCCATGTTGCCTTAGAGACTGTTTATACCCTAATTCTAGTTGGTGGAGACTTGTGTACTTTTCAAGCTTATGATAAAACACATACTATATCCGTGCAATTGAGTGATCACCCCAAAATTAAACATTAAGATTAGTAATGAGAGTTGAGTGTTTTTTATCCCTTTTTTATGAGGT
>BQNB010195172.1:0-11390 GCA_026074375.1 Tanacetum coccineum | reverse complement strand
CCTATCCGTACTCTTGGAGATTACTCCAAACCTAGCCACGAGGGCTACAGGAACACCATTGAACTCCCCGAAAGGAACAGTGTAGTACCTCTTTGATCTGACACCATCCGATTGGTGCAAAACGGATGCTCATTCCACAGACTTTGGTCCGAGGATCCACACCAGCACCTTAAAGATTTCTTAAAACTTGTAGACTTACTTAACCTTGACGGTGCAAATAGGGAAAGAACGCTCTGCGTTTATTTTAATTTTCCCTTCGCGATCAAGCCAACAACTGGCTTGTACGTCTTCCAGTAGGATCCATCTCCACATGGGAGGATCTTACTACTTGTTTCCTTGCTTAATTCTTTCCATCGGAAAGGACCACAAAACTCTGTAATGATATCCTGATGTTCCAACAACATCAAGGAGAATCTCTCTCAGAAGCATGGACTCGTTTCAAGGACTTACTCCAAAAAGTCCCTCACCATGGCATCGATCGTTGGCTCCAATTTTTTTTACGATCATGTCTCCTTTCATCTTAAATGCGAAATTAACCTCGCCGCCGGTGGCAAACTCCGCGACAAGAAAGCCGACGAATCTTGGGAGTTCATTGAGAACCTCGCCCTCTACGACCATGAGGGCTGGAATGACTGAAGGAACTTCGTCAAACCGGTCAAGGCCATTTCTACACCTCAAAGCACCTCAAAAACACCTGACCGAAGACTTTTTGAGCTTGAAGACCAGATTAATTTCTTACTAAAAGGGTCGCGACCGACACCTACCTAGCTCAACGCACGTCCCTCAAGCTTATGCCGAAGTAGTTTAATTAAACCCCCGCTCACAAAACCAATATGAACCACCAAAGCAGAACCCCTTCACTTTTCATGAACGTACCGGTCCAAACCCTTATCCCCAGGCTTTAGGAACCACTTTCGAGGCTCGAGTAAGGGACTATATGGCAGCACACACCGAAAGGATGGAAAGATTTGAGAATGCCATTTTCAAACAGCGAGAGGAGATCAATGATAGGATGGCTAAAATGTTTGGGCTTCTTAAGGAACTCACAACCAGTTGGGCTCCTAAAAAGGTATTGATAAGAGAAGAGGCTAAATCCCCCATCACCAAAAACGTAAATTATATCTTTCTTACCAGAGGAGAGGAAGAAAAGAGTGACAAAGATGACATAGCAACCGGCGACGGCAATGAAAAAACTAACGGGTCAGGTACGAAGATGCCAGTAAAAGAAGCCGAGACATAGAATGGAGTTGAGAATAGGATCAAAAATGAGCCAATCAAGAGAGATGAGAAAGGAGAAGGAGTGGAGGCACCAAGCTCTCAGCCTGTAGAGTATTACCTGAAGCATATGATCAATGAAAAGCTAATCGAGGGGCTTGTTGATAATCAAAGGTTCAGTGACTTTCTGTTAGGAGTTCGAGTAGGAAAAATGAAAGGAAATACCCATACTTTATCACCTAAGGGGCCTGTCTATAAAGCAATCCTCAAGAAAAAGATAACAAGGAAAGAGGACATTGGAGGAAACTTTAAAATACCCTATAACATAGGAGGCCTGAAATGTATAAACGCCCTAGTAGACCAAGGATCTGACGTGAACGTCATGCCCATCTCTACCTACATGAAATTAACCGACGAAAGGCCCGCTGAGACAAACATTAGACTCTCTCTTGCTATCCATTAGTATATCTACCCTTTAGGAATATCAGAGGACGAATTAGTTGATGTTGCCAGTTTTGTGTACCCTGTGGACTTCGTGATTTTAGACATAAACAGAGACGAAAAGAGGCCATTTATCTTAGGAACACCATTCATGACAACGGCTAAGGCCGTAATTAAGTTTGATAAGGGCATCGTAACTCTAAGATTTGGAAAGAGTAAGATAAGTTTCCATAGGATACCTGAAACCCTCTATAAGGCCGAGAAAGGGATTAAGAATAATATAAGGCCTATAGCCCCCACTATAATTGTAAATAGGCTAGTTTTGGAATGGGAAGAAAGGATAAAACTTCACCTGGAAAAGAAAATGAAGTTCGACCAAAGAAGGAACAAAAACTTCACAAATAAGCGTCCCGCTCTTGTCAAAATAGAAAATGGAATGGATGATGAAGGAGAAGTCACGTAATAGCGTGTGACTTCGAGTCTAGCTACAAGACTCATAAATAAAGAAAAGCGCTTCTTGGGAGGCAACCCAATATTTATTTTTCTCGCATTTTAGGAGTGTCTTGTGTTTTAATTCTTTTCATTTATTCTTTTATGTTTGAATTCATCATTTTGTAATCATGCTTTGCTTTGTTTTTAAGCTTGTCTTAATTGCAATCGAAGGTATTTTGCAAAAAAATAAGTGTAGGGGAAATATCTGATTTTTAAGAACCAATTCAAACATGAGAAATAAATTGTTTAGATTAATTCGCGTCAGTTTCAAGTCATATGATTGTATTGACGAATCTCAGGTTTCATGCAGTAATTCATACATGAAATAACTTATATAATCGCGTGCTGGAAGTTTTTCAAAGAAAACGAAAATAAAATTTTGCTCAGAGGCTAGAGACGGTGTCAGGATTTATCCTGACAGCGTCGTCAGCCCAGCTACAGGAAAATTTGAAAATTTTCAAGTATTTTCGAAAAATAGTTTGTACAACATTTAAAATTTGTAATTCTTTTATAAACCTACAGAAACCTATGATTACATCATTACTCTCATCCTATCTTTACTGCTTTCATAGAGTCAAAACCCTAAACTCTCATTATATATATATATATCCCGCAAATTTTATGCTTGGTGTAGTTGTCTTTGTCTTTGATTACATGTTATATTTGATAAGAAGAAGCTTGGAAGTTCTTAGGAAGTTTCATTGAATAATTCTTGGAGGACGATTTAACCAGTTATCACATGTTTTTTCTTCATTATTGAGCAAACCAGGGGAGTACTAGTTTCTTTTACTTGTTTTATTTTCCCTTTATTCGTTTTTACGGGTACTTCTATAGAACATTTGGGACAATGTTCAACTTAAGTGTAGGGGGAAAATAAGCCTTAGAAACTATTCCTTCATTTTCCATTTGCTTGTTCCTTAAAATGATGGGTAATATATCGAAACATAGCATAAAAGGTAATTTTAACCCAAATTTAATTTTTTTAAGACACATACCGACGAAAACCGAGTATTAATAGCGTCTCATGGATAGGAATGTATATGACTAGCACAAAAACCCTCAAAATTCTACCCCAAAAATATGAGGTTCGCCTTTAGATCTATAGGAATTCGGGTTTCTATTTTTGATACCCAAGATAATTGATACCTTTAGCTTTCTTGAGTTAAGGTTCGAATGTAGTCATATGTGTCTATTCTGTCGTTACGAATGTGTACGCATGGTCTTTGTCGCCTTTTCTGGAGCATTGGTATCGGTATTAAATTATATGAGTGTACCGGTAGTATATTAAATTCTAGAACTTGTTTTTGTGATGCATCCCAAGACCGCATAGTAAGTATTAGGATTTGCTAGAAAAGATGTACTAGGACTAACCCATGTTTTAAACCTGTAATTGTTATTATGGTTACATCGACCATATAACTATCCCACACCCTTGCCATGCACTCATTTTTAGTGCAGGATACCCCTAGTACAACCCCCCGAGCCTATCCTTTTTCACGGTTCTCATAATTTTCTGGTTAAGCCGAACTATTAATGAAGAGCATTGTCAACCCTTAAACCAATCGTTACACCCAAATCGCCTTAGCCTACCTTGTATGTACTCGCTTTTAGTACATTATTGTTTTAACCTGAGTTAATTATTTGAGTACACGGTTGCTAAGTCTTTATCCTTGTAAATACAGTTTTGGGACGATTGGGATTCATGGTAGTATTCATCTTATGAAGAATTGGGGAATAAGTAATTTATTACCCCCAATAGAGCTTAATAAGCTCCATGTTATGTTGATCCATCTCAAATCGGGTCATTAGTTAGATTGTAAATATAAACCCCCATGATGTATTATATATTTAAGTAATGGCAGTGCAAAAGTGTATGAAAAAATGTATATAAAAAAGTAAAAAAAATGTACGGCCTGCCATTTGCTTACGTCCATGTTTATATTAGAGTCAAGAAAAGAAAAAGAAAGAGATTGGTGTGGAGTTTTGTATAGTTTGTATATTTTGTCTGAATCTTTGGCATAGCAACCAAACCAACGTGTATTCTTATAAATAATTATCTAACCCTTCCACTCTAAATTCACCCAAAAGTCACCAACCAAATGTATCCCATCCGTTTTCATTTCCGTAAATGTTATCTTACACCTACACCCCACAACCCTTTAAAAGACCTCTTTGATAGTAATGAATAATTCTTGCGCCTAGCGGTGAAGGTTTGATCCTTTACCAAGCCTATGATAATTTATATGCTATGACAGGTAATGAGTGTTTATTTTTTTTATTCCCCATTATGTTATAATTTATTATACACCCGAGTGAAAGAGAGAATCCCAAACACTTATGTGAGGTGCTAGTATATACTTTTCGTGCTTTTAATTACGAGGTCTAGAAGGTTGTGTTGTAAAATACTTTTAAAGAGTAGGTTAAATGACCGTCATATTGCTGTTGTCTAGGTAGAAAAGCCCATTTGCTTGAGGACAATCAAATCCCAAGTGTAGGAGTATTCGATGAGGTGTCATTTTATATACTATTTAAGGGTCATTTAACCTCCTAAATCATGCAAATATGCCTAGATTTCATGCTTAATCGTTTGTTTTCAGGTTTTTATGTTGTTTGTTTTCAGGTTTTGCAAATAGTGGCTGGAGACGGCGTCGCAAGTATAAAGCGACGCCGTCGTGATCTATATAGTGACAGCATCAGGAATTTGGCGACGACGTCAAGCCGTTCGGCCGTATTAACGAGGATCTAGAATCGTCTACGTGGCGACGGCGTCAGGATTACAAAGCTACGCCGTTGCGTCGACATCTTTTTAAATATAAATATGTTTTTAAGGTTTTAGTGTGTAACTTTGGGATAACTTTGTATAAACGAGGAGCGAACCCTAGTGGTATTTTTAAGAGCTTTATAGGTTGTTTTTAGGGCTTTTAAGGCCTTAAAATCCTATTGTACTACCTTGAATCCATGTTTTAATCAAGTAAGGTTATTTATCATTAATCATTCGATATGTTTATATGTTGTTTGATTGATTTATCTTCTTACTCTCTTTATAACATGCGAGGCAAAACCCTCCTTTGTGTTTATCTATGATTGCATGAAACTTAGGTTGTAGATCCTTTTGATATTGCTTCTTGTTGATGAATGTGTGCGTTAGGCGTTAAAATACCAGCTTTTGTCTATATCGCTGTTGATATGTCTAGGGAAACGCGAGTAGTGTAGAAAGGATACCATCGGTAACAGTCTTCATACTACCTTACCCACTATATGGTTGATCCATCTTAAGTTATTTCACATGCATTTAATATACTCTTAGGGGCCTTGTAATAGTCTTCATACTACCTTACTTGTGTTTTGCCTTAACGGAATATTAAATAAACGGAGGGTTCGTGTAATCCTTTCATGACCTAGGAAATACTTACACATATCATCACAAGTGTGACAAAGCAACGAATCTAGGAGAAGCAATCTGAGGAGTAGTGCATGATTAGGTAAATACATTTTCTTATCATAAAGTTATCACCAGTAGATTAGATATTACTTAGTTTAATTATTAGTTAAACAAACCAACCTCTCAAACCATAGATTTACTTGCTTTCTTATAAATATAAAAACACAAAAATAATCTTCTTTCAACCTCTAGAATTTTGTTAGACCGTGATCAAGCATTCCTAACCTATTCCCCTAGAGAACGATAACAACCCCGAGTCTTGCCTATACTACATTGCAACGACTAGGTACACTGCATAGAGGCTTGTAAAACTTCTTGTGAAGTCTTCGCATGTAACACCCCTATTTTTACAATATAGCAGCGGAAGCTAATCTGGGGTATTACTTCATGGATACAACAATCATAATCATAGAAAATGACCCAAAAGAGACGTTTATTCAAAAGATACGTTATCATTCATTTCAAATCAGAGTTTTACAAAGGCAGGTCCCAAAATCTAAAACATCATGTTTGAATGATAACAGTTCAGCCATCTTCGAGTCCATGCCACTCCGTGCCGCAACTTGCTCAATTACCTGAGATAGACATGCTAAAAAGTCAACACAATGGTTGAGTGAAATTCATAGGTTTGATATAAACAGTTTGAATACAAGTAATAGTATAATAATTGTATAAATACATATATTATGAAAATGGTATGGTTATGTTCTTGGGTCATGTTATTATATACCGTTCATTAGTATTACGTTAGCATTGATGACATCATAGTAACAATGTATTATCCCGTTATTGCCTTGTTTTGTCTGATTGGTCTTGTTCTCATGTCATCAACATATTATCATCCAAAGTCAATTTAATGACTCGAAGAGCTCATAATATCAACATATTAACATCCAAAGTCAATTTAACGACTTGAAGTCAAATTTAACGACTTGTAGGATTTATTACACTAACATTAATATCCAAAGTCAATTTAACGACTTGAAGTCAAATTTAACGACTTGTAGGATTTATGAAACTATCATTATTATCAAGGTCAATTTAACAACTTGAGTCCAAAATTAACGACTTGTAGGATTAGAGTACTTAGGCAGCAATTGTAATGATATGTCAGATAGCATGTAACTTGTATTCAGGACTTTATTGCATGTATCCTCCTTACGGGTTTAGGAAATAAGTAAAGAGATTAAAAGTGAGCTGTGGAATTCACTGAGTCATTGTAAAAGTAATCACATTGTTATAAGATAAATGAGTATGTAAAAGAGTTTGTATCGAGCATGGTATCCCCGCGCGGGTTGTTTAAATACATGTAATATATGTATAGGCGTGGTGTATGATCTTCACCTGGTAGGTAGATGTAATAAAATATTCTGTAATGGATAAGCGGACGTCCTTATCACATTCTTGAACCAAGGGGAAGGTGTGATATAGTTAAAAGGATATTAGATTTCCACGTTATCGCAACCTGAGTAAATTGGTTGAGTCTGTAGTTGATGGGTCTTTAGAGACTTTGGTGTAGGATGAGGGTTGAGGTGGTTGGTATGAGGTTGGAAGTATGTGTGTTCACGGTTTCGGGGAATATATTAAGGCCCCCTTCTTTTGGACTGTAGGTGCATTCTAGTTAATAGTTTCGGGAGGTGTTGGGCTCGGGTTATGGTTTTCACTTACTTCGCAGGCTGGATCGGTTGTCTGTGCGACTTTCGCCGGTGTGGTTGAGCGCCGTGAATGGGGTGTCGGTGTGATGAGGGTGGATGCGGGGGTAGATTGTGGCCGCGCAAGCGTGCGGCGGGTGCGGACGCAGGGAGGGCGGGAGGGGGCGGGTGTGCTCGGGTGGCGGCCGGGTGCCGGTTGTGGGTTGGGTGGTGTTTTGTTTTGTGCTGGGCGGTGTCTTGGGTTTTCCGCGCCCGGGTATAGTCTGGGAGTGTGTGGAGCCTGTTTGTTGTCTTTCAGTGGTTTTTTTTTTTCTTGGATGCTTTTCCTGTTGACCCTTTTCCTTTTTTTGTTTGGATTTTGGTTTGTTTCCATGATTTTTATTTTCTTGAGGTTGGTTGTTGGTTTTTGGTTCTCTTGGATCTTCCGTGTCTGTTGCTGCTTTTTTCATTGCTGGTTTGCTTTTTTTTTTTGGATTCCTCTGTCTCTTTTCTTTTTTCGTTTTGTTTTTCCTTCTGTTGGCTGTGTTCATGTTTTAGGGTATGTTTCGCTCCTTGGTGCTCCACCCACCGTTGGCGGGTGGATGTGTCCGTGGGCGAGTTGTTGATTGCAGTTGCTACGACCTGTTGTTTTTTTATTCTTCCTTTGTCTTTTTGCTCTTTTTTTTTGACTTGTCTGTTGGGTTTTGTTTTCTATTGGAATTTTTTGCCTTTTATTTCTATTTTTTCCTTTTTTTTTCGTTTCTGTGTTTATTGTTTCCTTTTTTTCTTCCTTTTATTGATTGCTTGCTCCTGTGTTTTTTTTTTTGTGCTTTTGTTGCTGGTATTTGGTTTTGGTGTTCTTTTCTTTTTTTTCCTCTTTTTTTTGTTTTTTTTGGGTTCCTTTGTGCTCTTTTGTTTTGTGTGTGTTATTTCTTTTTGTTTGGATTGTGCTCTGTTTTTTTTGAATTTGTGTTGGATTTGGTTTTGGGCTTATTTGCTTTTTTGGGGGGGGTGGCTTTTAGCTTTAGTTTTTTTGGAGGTGTGGTCTTTGGTCTTCTTTTTTGTTTCTTCTTGTCTTCTGTCTGGTCGTTTTTCTTCTTTGCTTTTTTTCATTTCTATGCTTTGGTTACTTGGACTTGCCCTTTTGTGTGTCTTGTGTTGTTCTGGTGGGAAATGTTAAGTACGAGAAGCGTTAATTTAAAGTTTTGTCTGGTAAGGTTTTTAAAACTTGATTTTTTTACTTTTTCAAAATGTTGGCATTTTAGACCCTAAGGAGTTTGGAAAATTGCAAAAGGTCTTGGAGTTTGCATTTTTACGACCTCTTGGTCTCCTTCAACGTTGAAAGATTACCAAGTAAACCATGGATTTGGAAAAAGTGACATAATAGATCCCCTGGAGTTATAACTTTGATTAAATGACTCTTTTAGTCCTTTTAGTTATTTAAGTTTCCAGAAAGTTAACGATATATCCCCCTTGCTTGATCTATAATTACAAATCATGTCAAATTTGCCATGCAGCTTAGTTTAACATTTCAATAGGCATCTTATAAGATATAATAAACTAAATATGAAGTTTTAACGGCACACAAGTTTAAAATATAATGATTCGTTTAGCTAGGGAAGCAAATACGGTCTCAAATTATGGGTTTCAAAAACGTAAACGCGCGGGGTTTTTGGTTTTAAGTCAAATTCCTTCACTTAATCAATAAAAGTAGTTAATTTTTACATTGTAAGACATGCTAGGATATATTATAACAATATTTAATCATTATAACATTTAGTTTTAAGAAAAACGCGAAATTAGGGTTTCGGGTGTACGGTTTTGGATCAAAATGGAAAATGAGCATGAATTGAGTTATGAAACTTTAACAAGAGTATATTTAGGATCATATGAACATTATAAGGGTGTAGGAGTAGAATTAGAACATTCAAAACCTGGGTTTGAGCTTCAAGGAGCAAAAATGGTGGAAACGGGTAAGAATCAGAACTTTCGGCTTCGTATGGCTAGAGTAACGACTCCCGGGCTTCGTTTCTTGGTTTCTTTTGCTTCCTTTCTGTACTTGAACGTTCTTAAGCTCACTTAGGATCTATTAGAGCAAATTATTGCTTCTATGTAAGGGTTATATAGGAGGAAGTGGGGGATGAAGAAAAATGAAGTGTTATGGCTCCTATTTATAGTATTTTCGAAACTTAGGGACCAAGGGAGCTTAGAGATCTGGTTAGGACACATATGAGAGCTATAGGGTGACTAAGAGAGGCTATAGGATGTGTTGGATAGGCTAGAAACTAGCAAGAACATGGTGGAAACACCATGTGTATGCCGCGGCTTATACTAGAAGAAACAAGAAGATACAAGTGACCATGTGCTTATAATTTTGACCAAGGATTGTCTAAGTAGGTAGTAGGTGCATAAGCTGCTTGATAAGCTGCTTGAAGGTTTCTATAAGAGTTCTTGGGTGGTCATTTGCACATGGTAGCAATTTAGAGGGGTTAAAATGGTCATAGAAGCAAACCGGGTCTATTTTGGGTTTGACGGGTTCTTCAAAGGTTTTAACAAGGTACATTGTGTTATAAATGATTAAGGAATGATGAAATAGGTTGTTAAGGTCTAGGATATTTAAAATAGTAATTTGCAAAAGAATTAGCAATTCGTTTAGGTTTTTTTTTTTTAAAACGGATAATTAGAATGAAGAAATGGGCCTTAAGTAGTACGGTGTTCAAGCTTAGGGCTCGTTTAGGGTTTTTGTGCTTTCTTGGCTTTTATTTTGCTTTATTATTGCATTGGAATGATTGGAATACAATCCTGGGCTATATCAATGTATTATCAATGGAATTTTGTCGTTGGTTTTAAGTTAAAATGGGTTGAAATTGAGAAAATGGGTCAAAGTTACAATTAGGGCATAATTAGGGTTTTCTGGATTTGTTAAGGTTTTCTAGGCTTTCCTTTCTTTTGATTTCTTCGCACATTGACCAATGTTAATGATAGTTATATGATTTGTAAAACTCCATTTTATGAGTTTTTTATTAATGGCCCTTGGTTGGTTATTATTTTTGGTATTAGAATGGTTTTTAAAACGAGTTAAACGGGTTTTTGGTTCGGGTTTATGTGTTGTTTAATATTATAATGAACCAATAAGGTCATTTAGGGTTTCTAGACTATGTTTTACGCGTTCAAGTGAAGTGTAAAATGGATGAAACGTATTGGATTGAATATAAGGATTTTTGGAATAAAGATTGATATGATTGTAAAAATAAGTTTTCTACAACTTATTTAAGTAGTTGGTTTGGTGTTTACAATGGAATTTAATATAATAAAAGCCAAGAAACCAGGTCATGGTTTAGATAACTAGTTGGTTTTAGGAGTTTTAGGGTTTTGAATTTGGGTTTTGAGTGTAAAAAGCTGTATGAAAGCTTATGAATAGAATATTTAGAGTTTAAATCTTTTAGAATGAGTGTAGTAGCTTGTGCATTCACTTTAGGGGTTAACCCTTCCATGAGATTAGGGTTTAGGGCATCCGATAATGGTTTAAAGCCCGTTTTGATATAACATTGCGAATAGTATATTATAGGAATAATGTACCTTGTAAAAGGGATATGATGATATTGACTTGACATGTTATGATGTTTGCTTGACATATATGAAGATAGAATTTCCATAGATTGGTTGCGTGAGCTTGTCTACTTTAGTTATGACATACTGAGATATATAAGTAATGTAATAAAGCAAAAAATTTCCCCGTACAATTATGATAATAATAAAATAGCTTTTTCATTTGATTAAAATTCTTAGGTTGTTATATCGCAACCCTCACATCAAAGACTAGCATTTTTACATTTAATAGACCTTGTTTGAACCATACTTGAACCAACTTTTTTATTTTTCTTACTTGAACCAACTTTCATAAGTATAATCTTATTTAATTGGCTGCTGCATTTAGTTGTGTTTAAAAATTCATTTATGTCTGTTTTAAACTCTTAAAGGAGTTCTTAAAAGCCATTTGTAGATTGCTCAGAAAAGCGAATTTAATCTGATAAAGCGAGTTCATCCATATCCAAAAGCAAAATTTTGCTTGTGTTTGTATCAACAACGAGTTCTTGTCACGATATAACATTCTAAGCATGTTCTATACAACTTTGTTCATTTCTTCTTGTCTCAAAACAACAAATTTT
>BQNB010195169.1:0-11390 GCA_026074375.1 Tanacetum coccineum | reverse complement strand
TGCTTTACACAAGGGTGTCTCGTAGTCAAATAGATTCCCTTCAATCTTGAAGATTTCAGTAATATCGTCGGGGTCATCACCTTCATCAGCTTCCATCTCTTCATTGTTATCAGAAAGTTGGTAGAATTTTTGAACGAACTTTTTTACCAAATCTTCCCAAGTAGTAACTAAGACAATAAAATCCTTTTTATACCATTCACTTGCGGCTCCTGCAAGTAAGATAGGGAAGACGATAAGCCTAAATCGATCCTGAGTTAGCCCTTTTACTTTGAGTGGCCCGACTACTTCGAGAAAATTATCAATGTGTTTGAACGTGTTTTCTCCAATTATTGTATTAAAAGTATTATCACGTATTTTCACTAAGAATGCACCTTGTATTTCAACAAAACTCTTCCCGACCATTCTTCCTTCGTTATCAATAGAAAGGAAGTTCTTTCAGGTAACGGAAATATATTCATTTGGTTCTGCCATCGTGATTCCCTTCGTCAAAAGGTTTCCTAAAAATAAGCACATAATGCTCAGTAGGATGTGCCCTCAGGGAAAAGAACACATAGGGCAGGATAGGAAACCAGAATACAAAAAATAGCGATTGCTACTGTATCAGGTGATCAACATGTTGTATTTAATTGATTTGAATACGCCGTATAGATATGTTGAAGGTCAGTACATCGTATAGATGTTACAGAATACGTCGTATTGTTTAGAAGAACAAATACATTGTTTAGACTGTAGAGATCAATACGCTGTCTCAGTAGAAGGTTTGATATGTCGTATCCAAATGGTGGATACGGCATATCAGGTGGTCTACCGGAACATAGTACTTTGTAAACAATTAAATAATGCTAAAATTTAAACACACAATCAAACACATAATTAAATACAAACAGAATTAAATTATGCTAATTAAATTATTCTAAGCTAATGGTTAGAAATACTAATAAAATTAAAGGTTGAACTTTTTCACTCCCCGGCAGTGGCGCCAAAAACTTGATGTGCTGTCGTGTAGGATTAATTTATTGATTACCAAGTTTTAAATTTATATTTAGCCAACTTATCCTAAAACAACACTTTAACGGGTAGTGTACCTGATCGGGTGGAGTTTCGTGGTAAGTTGGGTGTTGAACACTAAGAGCGAGGCCGTTAACCTTATATTCTATCAGTATTTTAATTAATCTAATTAATCTAGTTACTTGTTAAACCTATGCTAAACCTAGTTCTAATGATAATGGGGGGTTTTCAGCCTGAGAGACTGACACAGGTTTTATGGTGACAATAATCAATTCAATACACAATAAGCATGCAAGAAAATAATCAAAAAATAAAAGAGTGGTACAAGCCAAATGATAAAAAACTATATTAGCCATATTAAATCCAATTAAATGCTGGTTGTTAGGAATACGAAAAGTATCGTCACTTTCAATATAGTTAGTCATAGCTTGTAGATTAATCATATGTAATATTAGTAAGCTAACCGGGCCAAAGGCTCATGGAAAGCCCGTGACAAAGCCCATGGCCGACCCCTCGCTATTGTTTAAATACCCTCTCCACACATGGAGAGGGTGTTGGTTGGTTCATTATTACACTTAATCTAATATTTCTTTCTTTGTTACTTTCTCTTACTAGAACCATCCTCCCATCCACTTTCTCTCTCTAGATTTCTTTATTGTTCTTTGGTGTTATAGATTACTAGTATTCTACAATTGGTATCAAGAGCCATGGAGTGATTGGTTTAGTTTTTGTGTTTGTTCTTGTTTTGTTTTTATACAAAACTCATACGGTTTTCTCTTTTTTTATTCGAAGCTTTTTGTGTACACTAAAGGATCATTTACCTTGGTAAATCTGGTCTAGTATCTTTAGAATATAGGTGTACAAGCTTAGAATCAAGAAAAATATCATCTTTGTTCAAATTTGGTGTTCGAAAAGTCTTAGAAAGTACAAATCTTGATTTTACATTTTTTGGCTTAAAAACCATAAAGTTTGCATTTTTAAGGTACCTATAGGCTTACTAATACTAGTTGTACAAGAAATTTTGGGAAAAAACGATAAAAAGGGAGTCTTTTTGTGTTTTGAAAAATTTGAGTTTTATCAAGTAGAAGGCGAACTAGCAATCTGCAAGTGAAGGCGATTTAGCAATCTTCTAGTTCAAGGCGAATTAACAAGTTCTTTGTACAATGCGATTTATCAATTTCTCTTTGCAAGGCGAATTAACAGCTCTTCAGTTCAAGGCGAATTAACAAGTTCTTTGTACAAGGCGATTTATCAATTTCACTTTGCAAGGCGATTTAACAAGATTCCTTCACAAGGCGATTTATCATCTTTCTTTGCAAGGCGATTTAACAATTTCCCTTTACAAGGCGATTTAACAACTGTCTAAGCAAAGGTGATTTAAATTTTTTCCTTTACAAGCCGATTTAACAATTTTTCTTTAGAAGGCGATTTAACAATTTCCCTTTACAAGGCGATTTAACAACTTTTAAAAAGGAAAAATAATTCACTTGAACTAAAGTTAACAACTCAAATTTGCTAAAGTAAATTATACGGTTTATCTCTTTGATTTGTAAAATCTCGTAAAACATTCAATTGTCTTCCCGGTTTTATCAAGAGTTATAAAATCCCGTGTAGTTTCAAGATTTACAACACTCAAAAGACAACTCACTAAAACATAATTACTTTCAATCATCGTTTGATCCACAAGTAATCTAATAACATCAAATCAATATGGATTCAATTATTCCACTTGGACAAAAGAACACTTTTGCTGAGTACATGATACTATCGGGTGCTGACAATAGTCCACCAATGTTGGACAAGGACTTGTATGATTCTTGGAAAAGTCGAATGGAACTTTACATGCAAAATAGAGAGCACGGAAGAATGATTCTGGAATCAGTTGAAAATGGTCCACTCATTTGGCCTACAATTGAAGAGAATGGAGTGACCAGAACTAAAAAATATGCTGAATTATCTGTTGCTGAGAAAATCCAAGCTTATTGTGATATGAAAGCAACCAATATCATTCTTCAAGGTCTACCAGCTGATATTTATTCACTTGTGAATCATCACAGAGTTGCCAAGGATTTATGGGAGAGAGTCTAATTAATGATGCAAGGTACCTCTTCGACTAAGCAGGAAAGAGAGTGTAAACTGTATGATGTATTTGATAAGTTTACTCACATCAATGGGGAATCACTTCACAAGTATTATTTGAGATTCACTTAGTTGATTAATGTCATGAACATTTACAACATGAAAATGGAGCAATTTCAAGTTAATACCAAGTTCTTAAACAGTCTTTCATCTGAATAGAGTAAGTAGAGTAACAGATGTCAACGCTTGTTAAAAATTTACATTACTATAACTTTGTCGCTTCATGCATATAATGAACAACACAACTTCTAAGCAATGAAGTCGTCTTCTGCATGAACGTAATCAAAATCCACTATGACATTTGTTACATGATTTCAGCAGATACACCACCTCACTTCAACACCTATCATCTTCATACAACAATCCTCAATACAACAACAGTTTCCCCCATCACAGAATGATCACTCATCCCAATTCAGCATTACTGCATACTCCTTATCCATCCACAACTCAAATCAGATCATTCATTAGTTCAACCATCATATCCATAACAGTCTCAAATGAGTCATTAAACCTCATATGTTCCACAAATTGCTTATCAATCACCTCAAGTTTCTACACAACCAATGACTGAGTCACCTCTTGTAAACTTAGGTTTTACTGTTCTTGTATTCTCTTTAGGAGATGATCCAATTGCTTGTCTCAACAAGGCAATGGCTTTTCTAACAGATGTAGCTTCCTCAAGGTTCCCCTCAACCAACAATCAACTTAGAACTTCCTCTAATCCGACAAACCAATCCACTATTCAAGATGGAAGGGTCACAGTGCAACAAGTTCAGGGGAGACAAGGTCAAAGTTATTCTGGTACTGGTTATAAGAGTAATGCTACTAGTTCTAGGGGAAACAATGATGGTGGACAGGCAAGGGTTGTTAAATGCTACAACTATCAAGGTGAAGGACATATGGCTAGGCAATGCACTCAGCCTAAGCGACCAAGGAATGCATCATGGTCTAAGGATAAAGCAATGTTACCTGAAGCTCAGGAAGCTAGACAAATTTTGGATGAAGAGCAACTCACATTTCTTGTAGATCTAGGGGTTTCAGATGGTCAAGTTGTTTAGACAATCATTCTAAATAATGCTGCTTTTTAGACTGAGGATCTTGATACTTATGATTCTGACTGTGATGATATCTCGAATGCAAAATCAGTTCTCATGGACAACATTTCCAATTATGGTTCTGACGTTATCTCAGAGGTACCTCATTCTGAAACCTATCTTAATGATATGGAAAATCAAGGTGTGCATGCAATGCAGGATTTTGAACAAACACTAGTTGTGGATTTTACAGATAATGAGATACATAGTGATAGCAATCTCATTCCATACTCTCAATATTTACAAGAAACACAACAGGTAAATGTTCAAGATACTAATTTGCAGGCACAACAAGATTCAATGATCTTATCTATGATTGAACAGATGTCAGAACAAATGATTAATCATGTAAATAATTTGAAAAAGGCTAATAAGAAACAGAATAATGAATCAGCAACCGCTGAGATAAAGAGATATAAAGAACGAGTTAAAACTTTTGAACAATGTCTTAATATTGATTTAATCAGTCGTGAAAAAATGATTGATTCTCAAATGGATGATATGATTAAAGAGAAGCTTGCACTAAAAGAACAAGTTGACTTACTTGAGCAAAATCTTTCTAAACAAATAAAAAAAGGAATGTTTATTGCAAACATTCACTGTTTTCAAAAATGAATCCAAAGAAAAAGAAAATAAATATATGGAAAACGAAATTGATTTAGAAAAGAAGATAAAGGAACTTGATAATATTATTTATAAAGTGGGTCAATCTGCTCAAACAATGCACATGTTAACAAAGCCTCAAGCTTTTTATGATAATATACACAAACAAGCTCTAGGTTATTAAAATCCATTTCATCTTAAGAAAGCTATGCGGATCTACCAACCTATGTTATGATGGTATTGTTATATGTCTGCGAAAACATGATTGCCTATGCCTGTATTGATGATAGAGAAACATTGATTTTGGAAGAAGAGAGTTGATAAAAAATGTATAAAAAAGAAAAGGATCCAGAGGCCATTAAACAAAACATTTCTCATAAACCTATTGATCATGAAAATATAAATAGACTATTTGATGATTTTGGGAAACGTTTTACTCCACAACAAGAATTGTCGGCTAAACAAGCTTTTTGGTTGCGTATGTCCAATCCTACCAGTAAACCTTCTGATGCATCCCTTGTCAAATAGAAGCTCCTAAGGAACTTCCTAAGGTAAGCTTGGTGAATGAAAGCCTTAAAAAGCTTAAATTTCACCTTTCCAAGTTTGACAACGTGGTGAAGATAAGGACTACACCTGATGCTCGTACAGATTATGAAAGGGGGTTTGAACAAACTAAAGCCGTTTTAACAATGAAATTATTCAATTTCTAAAATCTTTAAAAAACATCTTCAATGTCTTTGATAGAGATCTGCTAAATGAAATAATAGAAGTACAGACAGTTTTTGACAATGTTTAGAAATTGCTAAGAAAGAATTACTTTTGGAAAATAATCGACTCTTATAACAAATCATGTCTCAAGATGTTCTTTTAATTGTGATGAATTATATGTCTTTGATTGGTGAATCTGTGAATATGGATAGAAATAGAAATGAATCTCGTGATAAGTGTTTCAATCTTGAGGCCGAGCTTTTGAAATCATAAAATGCGCATAATGATCTTTTGAAAAGTTACTCACAACTTGAAAAATATTGTATTTCTCTTGAATTGTCAATACAACTTAAACAAGAAATTTTTTAAAAAGATGAATCTTGTAATAATCAAAATGCTCTCGAAATTTCAGAATCATTTAAAAATAATGATTTGAAAGCTCAGCTACAAAACAAAGACACTACCATTTTTAAGTTAAAGGAAGTTATAAAATCAATGAGAGAAAAGTCCAAGGATGAGAATGTGAATTATGATTATTGTGAAATTGAGACCAAAAATGTAGAACTGGAAAATAGTGTGACAAAATTGCTTTCAGAAAACGAGCGTCTTTGTAATGAAATTAATCATGTGAAACAAGTTTTTAAAGAGCAATTTGACTCAATCAAAAAGACACGTGTTCGTACTAAAGAACATAATGACTCTTTAATTGATAAACTGAACTTAAAATCTGCTAAAAATGAGGATTTAAAAACTTAAATTCAAGATAAGGTTTTTGTGATAACGTCATTGAAAAACGATTTACAAAAAGTAAAAGGAAAAGAAATTGTTGATATTGTTGCACAAATACCATCATCCAACACTATTGTTCCAGAAATGTTCAAGCTAGACTTAGAACCTTTGGCTCCTAGGTTATTTCAAAATACGGAATCTCACATAAACTACCTTAAGTACACTCAAGAACAAGCTGATATTCTTCGGGAAATAGTCAAACAAGCTAAAGCAAAACAACCTTTAGATAAAGAGTTAGACTTTGCCTGTAAGCATGCCCAACGAATTCAGGAGTTACTTGTATATGTTTAAGATACGTACCCCAATGGGATTAAACTTAGTGCAAAAAAAGTTGTTGTCACACCCAAAAACAATGTCAAGAAAGTTAGGTTTGTTGAACCTCTCACATCCTCAAACAACATTAAACATGTAAAGTCATCTACAACATTAGATTCTAACACACCTGTGTTGTCTCCTACAGGATTGAAGTGTTCTACTAGTAATTGCGGATCAAAGCCTATAAGCAATAAAAAGAATGATAGGATCTCGTGAACTCCAAGTAGGAACATGAAGAATAAAGTAGAAAGTATTTGTTATGTATCAAAATCTTTACATTTTCATGGGTGAACAATCTAAGCTTCGGGCTTATGTAACAAACAAGTTTATTTAATGTAATGTATCATTTTCAAATGACTCATATATAGGTCGTTCTCATATCTTGTGCTGTTGATCTATGAAGTAACACCCCATGACCCTTATTCCGCTGCGACCTATTTTGGGGGTGTTACAGTGGGTTTCATTGTTTTCCCTCCAAGATACTACATAGTTTTCTTGATACTACAACTTCCAATACAAGCTAATACATAATTCCTAAAACAAGGTATCTATAGGTGACGTACGAGCTGACTGGTGACTAACTCATGGAGCTTCCTAAAGTTCTCTCGGTCCTGTCACTGTGACTCCTAAACTGAAGCCAACTGCCGCTCTATCTCCATACAAGCCCTTCTCTCCTGGCTACGAGTAACCGTCTCGATAGCCTTCATAGTCTTAATCTTACCATGCAGAGAAGCATTCTCCGCTTCGGCCATACCCATCCTGAACCTCAATGTACTCATCTCCTCCTCGATGGGCACCCCTTGCAAATACTCATGAATGCCTTGAATAACCTCCCCATGACTGGCTAGTATCATAACAATAGTCACTACAGGAAAAGCATCTGTAGCGACGGGTACTGTGTGGACAACATCTAAACCAATGTCAATAGAATCTTTGAAATTTCCCTCAGAGGAATCAACAAAGACGGGAATAGTGGGTGCATCCACAACCTGCACGAGCAAAAGTTTATATAAGTCATCTTTATATGAAACCATGCAAGATGCGTGCAGTATGGATGATAAACGTGATGTAAGATGGTGTATGGTAAAGATGAATATGCACTCATTGCATGAATGGATACGTGACATGGCGAAATGAAATGCCTCATGGCATAAATTAATGATGGTATCGTGTAACGTAAAGTAATGTTTGATAATGTTTAGGACCTATGAGCTTATAGTACTACCTTGCCTAAAGAAATGTTCTAGTATTTATATAAATAATCCTTATATAAATAATTGATGAGTATGTTGTGAAAGAATGTAAACACATCTATGTATATATATACGTAAGACCCTCATAGTAATATACGTACTATAATATGAACACGTATATGAATCATGTAAGCATCTAGTATGACCAACTAATGCAACAAACAATGTATGTATGAATGTTGGAAATCAAAGAGTTGTAAAGTATGCATGACCATTTCAATCCCAAATAGTCACAAAACGTTAAGTATGATTGGACCACCATTGTTCAAGTATGTATTGCCACTTTATTTAAGGCAACATAAATATTCATGTGTGTATAAAACAATGATTACGATTACTCTAAGTTCATGAAACTGTTGCGTAGACTTAGGTGTATGCCACTTTATTCAAGGCACGGTAAATGTTCATGTTCATGTATATGTCGTTCTTTGCTCCGACATGCTATAACGTTCGTTTGCACAGTGATAGCTAATCACCCGAGCGGGGCTGTCACACCCGAATAGATCTATTTTATAACATTCGCGCTTACCCTCCAAGTAATTCACAGTTCAATCCGCTTAAGCTAATCTGTAATCATTTGGGTAAAAGTAAAGTAATGTCATTGTTTTCAAAAATAAAGTGAAACAAGCAATGTATTTTGTTTCAAAATAAGTAATTGAGTATGTAGACCAGTTTGTAAAACGAATTGTAAATGCACATGTAATAAATTCAAACTCATCATGTAAATGAAGTTGGTAACAAGAATGTTCTCACCCCAAAATTTGTAAAATATATGCAAAACAAGTAAAATGTGGGGCTATAAACTCACCTCGAGTGAGTGAATCGATAATGCAAATCACTAACAGAAAATGCGTGACGAATACGCCAGAATGCAACCTAATTAATTATAGGTCGTATGAGTACTAAGTACTTTGAATAACTAAGACCATATATAATTCTATATAGCTACATCACCATCTAATTGTATTTGTGAAATCATATTTATAAAGTAAAAACGTTTAAAAATATCTCTTTAGTAAAAACGGTGTAACTTTATCGTTTTAAGTCTGTTTCTTATGTTCTTTACGTCCACGCTTTCGAATTAAGACGATGTATCAAAATATTACATTTTCATATTTTCAACCCTCTGATGAACAGTACTTTTTACAGTTCATGCACTTTATAAATTTACTTAGCGTAAACCTCGTAAAAGTCATATCTTATTCGTTTTAACTCCGATTTTAGTGATTTTTTCGAGCACATCTTCGTAATTAAAAGTTTTATCTAACTAATGCTTTTTTAAAATGTATCTGAGATGAATAGTGATTTTACTGTTCATAGTTTCTAAAATTATTTTTATAAACTTTAATTATCGCAAACTTGCAAATGGCATATCTTCTTTGTTATAAATCGGTTTTTCGAGTTCTCTATATGTCTACGATCCTTGAAACATGTAGTATTTTATAAAAATATAAAATAAATACATTGTTTTTTGAATTCAACCCTTTTGATCTTTTTGTTAAAAATATGTTTAAACTTGTTTTTATAACTTTTTAGCCTAATTGATTTGTTACAAGTCCTCAACCATGTGTTATGCCACAAGTCTTATATAGTTAAAGTCCTTTAACAATTGTCCAATGATTTTGTCCAAGAAATGTCCATGATAACAAGTTCTTACATCACTTTTACATATAAACTTATTAAGTAAACTTTTAAGTAACTAGTTTATATATATACTTTTTATAGGTAAACCAACACTTGTATGATACTTATACTTCCATTACAACATGTATTTAACATCCATATAACATATGAAAAAGTTCATCAAACCATGAACAAGTGTAAAAATCCATTTTACAAGTTAATAAGTTTCCTAGATGGTGATTTACTACATCGAAGATATATACATATAAAATCACAAATGTAAAGAGTTTAGGGTTTTTAATAACCTTAATATGACGTATGATGAAGAGAAACAAGATCTAAACCCTAACTTATCAACAAAACCCAAGCTTCTAAATCAAGAAAACCCTAATTTCACTTGAAACCCTAATCTTGAACCTTTCTTGTTTAACCCTTTTAAACATTAAACCAAGCCTTCAAACCTTCTTGTAATACCTTAGATATGATGTAAGATCACTTGTATGCTTGCTAGAATAAAAACTATGAATTATTTAGTGGTGTTGGAGTTTGGCCATGGCCTAGGATAGGGAAAATGAGAGAATGAGTGAAGTTTTGTTAGTGAAATGAGTTATGTATGAATACTTGCAAATAGGAGGCCTTTTATAGCAAGTATTAACTAGCTAAGGTTACTTTAACTTAACCATGGTTAGGGTTTGAATGACCATTGTGTAAGAAAGGTATAGAAAGTATGTAAGAATGTATGGAGTGTGTAAGTATTTGGTAGGAGTTTGCTTGAAGGTTTATACAACACATGTTAATTGGAAAGTCAAACTAAAATATCTTTGGGCTTCATCTCTATATCTGGCCTATATATGTATATGTATAAGAAATTATGAAATTTTTGAGTATTGGGTATAATTGTGGGTATTTGATTGAGTATAGATAGGTATTGGTGCTTTCGGGTATGCCTAAATGTATTAAATTGTGAAACGTAAACATTTTATGTGACCAATAAAAATAAAATTTAAAAAGTTGATTATTACTTTCATAAAAATAATATATTGCTTGCTTGACGCAAACTTTAATTTATTTGGTATCCGTTTACGTTGATTGTTGATTTTTAGTTTACGCGATTTAACTTAACGATTAAAATTAAAAGCAAACGCGTAGAAGTTTAAAATAAATAGTTGAATATTTATTGACGTAACAGATGTGAAAAATGTGAATTGTTACAGAAAATGTATTATGCAAATGAACCAACAACCATCTCCAAGGCAAGGAGGGGGTATTTATACCCTTACATGAGACGTGGTCAACATAAGGGGTATCTTATGTTGACCCGGTTAGCTTAGCTAAGTTCTAAATTTTATACTACGAGCTACTTAACAAATATTAGAAGTGACCGAGACTTTTTCGTATTCCTAACAATTTCCCCCTAAGGGAGGTCACTCTAGTTTACAAAAACTTAAGCTTATCATTCTATGAATGTCTTCAGTCTTTGCTCGTTGTCTTGATTTCTTTGATCTTTATCTTGTGAATGTGAAGTAGTGATCTTTAGACTTTTTAGGCTTGAGCTTGTTTTTTTAGCTTGGCTTGTATGTGATCTTTAGCTTATTGAGATCATCAACCAAGAATAATCTCTTTTCACCATTGATATGTGTTTAAATACACATACTTTTATCCATTTTAAACGGACTTAAATGACCAAAAACAGACAGAAATTGCCAAATATATGTTTGTTTTGCATTTGTATTATGCAGGAAACGGATATCACAAAAAAGGACGAAAAACAAAGCCAAAACGATAAAACTGGGCACGGAATGGAAAAGTGTGAAAAGACGAAGCCAAATCGAAGCCAAAAAGTCAATCAAGTCAA